>JAMQGT020004924.1:0-150825 GCA_024447675.2 Pterophyllum scalare | reverse complement strand
GTGAACTGTTTGAGTGGTGAAGAGCGAGCAAAGTGGTTGGTGAGTTTATCTTGACCCGACCCAAACAGTCGTACCGTCAGCTGCATGTTTTTATTCATCTGGATAATTATTTGGCTTAAAATGAACTGAAGCCCTGAACTTAGCATACTTTTTTTAAATCCCTGTGCTCAAATCAACTCGAGCTTCCTTTTAATCCACACCCTCTCTTCTCCTTCTCCAGGTGAGGCTGTCCATCTGGCGCGGGACTTCGGTTACGTTTGTGAAACAGAGTTTCCAGCCAGAGCCACAGCTGAGTATCTGTGCAGGCAGAGCGAGCCCGACCAGCTCCCAACGCGACGCAGCATGCTGCTCGCCACCAAGTGAGTGGCTCGTCTCTTCTTCTGCTCATTTCACTCTTTAATTAATCTTGCATGAAATAGCTTTTAAAGCATGAGTCTGGTGATAGTCAGCGGTTTTTTCTTGCTTTCAACTAGTCCCGTATAAAGACCCGGGCCATTCTGTCTCTCAAAACTCTTAAAATCCGGTCATTAATAGAAATATTTTTGAAAGATTTTAAAAGTTTTGATGCAAAAAAGATGTACTACAATTGATACGTGGGACAAAAAACAAACGTTTGGTTCTTTTTTGTCTTAAAGGTGACCTATTATAGTCCACCTCCAAGATTTTAATCTTGAGACCATAACTCTTTTTATTTTGTTGAGTCTTTGTTTATCCTCTCAATTCATCCTCTGTCTGAGACAAGCCGTTTTAACCCCCCCTCCCTTTAAGCCATCTTTCTTCTGAGTGGGTGCCCCTCTCAAAGAAAAAGTTTGAACAGCAGGTGGGTGGGGGCTTCTGGGAGCGAGATGACCATATTAGGTATATCCCCTCTCATTGACATCATCAAGAGCCAAACGTTGGAAAAACTGCCTCACACTGATCATTGAGAGCAGTCTGAAGCATGAGCTTTAGCACGAGAAAAAAATGTAACTTGTTGATGAGACTAAAACCAAACAGTCAGTGCACTTTCTCTACTTTCTAAATTGTTAAAGTATCAAAACCATGAAAGGCGAATGTGCACTTTAACTTTGCCAGCGCTGCAAAATAACACCTAATGCCCGATCTCGTTTCTTCTCAGGGAAATCTGCAAAGAGTTTGTGGACCTCATGTCCCAGGACCGCTCCCCACTCGGCGGCAGTCGACCCACCCCCTGCCTGGAGCCGGGCGTCCAGGGAAGCCTCACCCACTTCAGTCTGCTCACCCACGGCTTCGGTGCACCCGCCATCTGCGCAGCGCTCTCCGCCTTCCAGAGCTACCTGATGGAGGCGATCAAATTGCTGGACAAAGGAGAAGGTGGAGGGAAGAGCCACCATGACAAGGAGATGAAGCACCGCAAATAGAGGGAGGGGAACGTGTGCGGATGAATGCATGGATGGATGAGAGGCAGAAGGGAAGAGAAAAGAGGGAGAAAAGACTTGACTGGCGCCCTCTGCATCTTTACCTTTGCCCTGAGGATACTGAGACTTTTACCTCCTCGAAACCTCCATAGCCCCCTCTCGCCGAGGAGGAGGGGCTTATGATGATATCTGTACTGTAATGTGTGTCCACAACCACCTTGCTCAAAATGACGCATGGACCTCTCTTCTCAGTAGCTGGTTTGTGTCACGATGGCGTCCCTTCATGATGAGTTCCCTCATATGGCAGTGCGCTTTTATTTATTTCTCCCTCCCTTTTATTTACTTTGGTAAACATGTCACCTTTACGTGTGTTTTAGAAGCCCCCGCTGTCATCACACACACACCCACACACACACACACACACACAGAGTTTGAACTGAACTCATCTGGGAAGTGCCATAAGCCATATCCGAGACAACAACCCGCTCTTTGCCCCTCTGGAACTTTGGAAGACTTTTCGCTCCACCTGACTGGACAAACTCAGCTTCCATATGTAGTTCTTCGTAGTGGGTGCTCATGGGAAATCGAGTTTTACTGGATTCTCCAGCAGCAGGGGCGAAAGAGAGGCAGCTAAAGGAGATTTGTTTTCTTTTATTTTGAAGTACTGCGTGTTGGTAACTTAAGAAAATAACACAAATCATTTTGTACTTTCTGTGTATGTTTATTATTAATGTTATTACTGTTGTTATTATTATTGTATTACAGCATAAATGTAATATATTATTAAAGAATTAAGCACTGATTGGTGGAGTTTTCTTGCTTTTGACATCTGTATTGTATATCTCTCAGGACTCAGACCCTGCTCTCCCTGGGGAAAGTTTTCCATTTACACCAAATTGGTCAAAATCCCTCGTCACACGCTGGAGTTTGAAAAACCTGAAAACTAAGCCCAGAGGAAATGCAGGAGTCCACCACCCTCTCAGAAAAAACGCTGCAAAAAATGCTCCACCGAGGATCTTACTGATTTTAGAAATCTGCTGACCATCCTTTAAATACACCAGCAATTTTTTTTGTGAAATTCCTTCACAACTTCTAAATGAAGTGGAAAACAAAAAGGCCCGTGGTTCTTAACCCAGTAGCTCTTATGATCTCCTGACTTTCCTTCAAGAACCACCACAAAATTCACATCAGTGGATTTGAAATGTCTCCCCAACAATTCAAAGGAATGCTACGAATGCTCTGATATCAAAGTACACCCCTAGGATGAACTTTAATAACTTATCTGGTAGCATCATCCTCAATTTAAAAAATTTAATTTGTCCAATATTTTGCTTAAAAAAATGCCTGAAAATGTCCTCATTCACCTCTGCTGTGTTCCCAGTGCTTAGAAGCTAAACTAAGATGACTAACTTGATGTCTTCGCAAGTTTGAAGTATTATCCATTTTGAGTTAGTTTAACGTTGTCCTTCGTGTTTTGCCACCTTCTCCTGGTGATTGTTTTTCCATTTCTTTTAGTTATTTTATATTTGCTTTTAATTTACCATCTTCTTCTTTCGGCTGCTCCCCATTAGGAGTCATCGCAGCGGCTCATCAGGCTCCATCTCACCCTATCCCAGCGTCCTCCTGAGTCACACCGACCCTCTGCATGTCCTCCTTCACTACATCCATGAATCTTCACACTCTCTGTAGATTTGCAGTCCCTATTCTCACCTCCTCAATCCCACCTTTCCTTCTCTGGCCTCCTAACATGCCACCCCGCTGTCCTTTTCCTTTGTCTTTGGTCATGAACAGCGCGGTTTCCACCAGCACCCTCTTGGCCACCAACACCGCAGGCAGTCGTCGTTAATCTGGGTCCCGACCGATCCAGTATGGAAATGTCATTCTTTATGAGCCACATGTTTGATTTGGCCAGATGTCCTTCCACACACAACCCTACCTATTCATCCATGCTCGAGACCAGCACTATTAGTACACTGGCTTGTGCCCCCCCCGTGGCTGGGTTTTTTGCAACAGGATGCCAGAGGAAACTTTTTCACCTTTATCTCTTATTGTATTTGCTGGACACAACCACTGTGACCCCTTGGGTATGCCCTGTTATGAAAGCTTGAAGTGAATGCTCACAGCTTGTTGCTTTGAAAGTGGATGTGGCGAGTGAGGCGCAGGTCTGACGGTGAAACATCATCCTTTCTGATTCTACGAATAAACATCATTTACGGCATTATGTTTTATTCGGTGTGACCATAAACTAGCGATTGAGTTGAACGTTTACTGAGGTTCACAGAGAGAGGAAGCCAAAGAGCATTTCCTCATAGACTTCTATGACTTTTGCAACCAGAGGAGTCGCCCTCTGGTGGGGATTCAATAAAATTCAGCTTTATGGCACTCATACCTTGACATAATTTTCAGACCTTTTATGCTTTATGGCTCACCAAAAGCCCATTCAAAAGAAAAAAAAAAAAAAAATTCAGTGCCCCTCTTTGCCTCCATCAGGGGTCCCAGTGGAGACAGCAGTGTCGTAGCTGCAGCCCAGTACCTGGGAGTAGCACGAGCTTCAGCGGCAAACAACCACACCTCAGCTCCCCCTCAGCACATCTGTCTGTTCCACGTCTCCCACGGACCACCTCTCCTGCTCAGTCCTTCCTTTTATTTAACCAGGATGAGACGCTCAACGCAATTACTGCTTTCCAGGGAACGCACGCATACACGTGTCGCCTGCTCATACATTCTGAAACATGCCTACCTGCCGTATCTCCCTTTCTCTCCTCCCATCTCATTACCCTCTTGTGTCAACCCCCACCCCCACCCTCGCCATCCCTTCATCTCCCTCTCTGTAACCTAACTCCCCCCCCTTCTCTCCCTCTATCTGACACTCAGCAGGGCCGCTCTCCATCTCTCTCTGTGCCTCCAGGCAAACATATGCTGCTCTTCCCGTCAGATTCCGGTGTGTTTGAGAGAGGAGGGATTGTTTAATGTTTATTAATCACCTGTCTGTGGCGGAGAGAGGAGATGGGATGATGGAGCCACACACACACACAAGCCGCCTCTCCCTCTCTCGCTCGTACACATGGGTTTACAGTCGCTCCGACACACACCAGCTCAGCTGTGAGGTTGGCCTGATTTTCCCATTTCCAGCTGCATGCAAGTGTGCCCACTTACTGTAACACTTGTGATTTAAAGGCAAAACCAACAAACACCTTTTTTAAATTTATTTCAGGAGCTTCTCGTTAGTGAATCATTAAGATTAATTACTTGTATGCCCACTTAAAAGGCTCATTATTGGACAGATTTTAGTAGTAAAAGCATTTAAATTTAAGGTGTAGGTAAAACTAGAAAGCAATAAATGCAATTAAACACTAGCGTAACTGTTTTAAAGTTCCCTGTCTAGGCCCGGGGTTTAAAGAAGAAATGAAAAACAATATGCACATGCCTGTTTTAATACACGTGTACAAGCATAAGCAAGTGTACATTACCCACATGCCCTCTCACTGAGTACAAGTGCAAAAGTACACAGCCAGAAGGCTGTTCTCATTCAATGTGCAGATGAGCACACTAGAGAAGGAGAAAGCACCACAGGGACAAAGAGCTTGTATCTCAACTGTGTGTCACTTTTTATTGGAACAGAAAAAGCAGGGAGGTCACTGGTACACAAAAAAAAAAGAAAAAGAAAAAGAAAAAAAATGGTTGGAAGTTCTGCAGTGCGGTCACTTGGCGCCGAGGGTGAGCTTCTCCAGGTCATGGATGCCGTCCTTGTCAATCAAACGGACGGTAAAGGAGGGGAGATTCAGGATGAAACGTTTGTTGAGCTGTGACGGGGAGACGGAGACAACCAGACACACGGAGAAATGTTACACAAAAATCTGATTTGGGATGAAGTTGAGCAGAAATGATGCACACACACACACACACACACACACACCAGGTATTTTTTTTTCCCTCCGTTTTAGTAATCTATACGTGCCACTGATCAAACCGATCTTAGAAATCTCCTCCTGCTTGTATGTTGTGAACTCAATGCATCTCAAAGGACTTCAGTAAAAAGTGTTAAGCGCATTTATGCTTTTATTCTGATATTTATAGACAATGCCTCGAATATTGATTGAGTTTTTAAATGAGGACACTGCATCACAGGTGGGCACAAAAGGCCTGGGACAGCAGATCTAATCTGAATCTACCCAAATGTAATAATGTGCTCAGACAGTCCCCTTCTGCTGTTGAGCTACGGCGGTAAATACACTGCAGGACATTACGATCTCACACCGAAGTTGAGCTTTTCTGTATAAGACGCAGTCGTGTGATTTTATGTGAAACTGCGCACATAAATACGACCAAGAAAATGTGCGGTCACATAAAAACAGCCAGCTGGCACCCTCCTAAAGAGCACCATTACCAGGACTGTGAAAAAAAAAAGAAAAAAAAAGTGATGTGATGTCTAGAAAAGATCCTGAAAATTTAAAGTACCCGAGAGCACGTGTGAAGCTGTCAGAAGTTAATGGTTATAAGATAATTTCATTTATGTGAATGAAAAGAAAAAAAAGAAACTGCTTGAACTCACTTCCTCAATGCACTTCTTCAGCAGATCTATGGCTTCATCCCGAGTCAGATCTAGAACAAACAGACAACAAAGAGAAAACGCGGTTTGTGGAGCATCATGCAGGGTCAAAGGTTACATTATAGCCTTTAGAATTAACATAAAAAGTTTGAGCTGTAGGAATAACAAAAAAGTCATTTGTCACCATGAGGAAAAAGTCATTTATCACCATGCCTTGAGCCCATCTCTTGACCTAAGTGCAAATAAACTCCATAACCTCTGCAGTGATTTCATCATCCTCTTCATTTCTCTGTCTCACAGGAACTACGAAAAGAGAAAAACAACAACATAAGAGGCGTCTGTCTGCACTGACCTGGTCTGTAGTATCGGTCAAGAATGGAAAGAGTGAGGAAGGCTCCGTAGCCGTGGGCAGCGAAGGGGGCCTTGGCCAGGGAAGACAGGTAGTCCATGTAGTAAAGACCAGGGCCGTCTGTGTCATCATAGCCCGCCAGCAACAGGTTCACTTGGTACGGAGTCTGGAGACGGAGGAGGTTAAAGGAGGAGAGAGGGGCGGAGGAGGCAGCCAAGAATTAATATTCAAGTCTATAACCGTGAACAAAGCAGACCGAGCGAGTTCAGTGGCACACATCGGGTTCAGCTCGGAGCCGCAGGATCACCAATCGGTGTTCTCGAACACCAGTGTGCAGACTTCACAGCCACCCCTCTGTCACTGCGGTCAATCTGTGCTACTCTGTGCGTCGCTTTTTTTTTACGATGAAACCTCATTCATTTATTATTTTCAGCTATAACAAACTGCTTGTTTTAAGAGGACCAACAGGAAACACGCTAAACATGTTCATCTGTAGTTACGCATGAAAGGGAAAGTTGTAATCGATTTTTGTAACCTGATGCGCGCCACCCGACTGTGCCATGGTACCAGTTTTTACTGGTTTTTCCAACAATGAGCTCAGAGATTCCCAGATATGCAGAGAGATGGGTGCTGCAACAGCTCAGAGAGGTCAGGCTTTCTGGAGAAACCAAAGCTGGTGAATCCGGTTCCACTGCTCCAATTTTAATTTCAGAGTCTGCACTGGCATTGTTGTGTCTTTTTATCCTATAACAGCTAATACTAATATAAAAACATATTTGCAGTTACATTTTTAATTTGGATGAAATGGCTAGTAAGGCTGAATGTTGCTCTTTTTAGGATGACATTGGTTTGCTGGACGCACCTGAAGGAAATGAGACTGCTTCTAATCCATTTTTCTGCATTTTGGTTAACAGTAAAAATAACCCCTGGAGGCAAAACCAAACACTACTTTTTCTTCCATATTAATCGGACAAATCCTAAGTTCACCCCCCCCTCCCCGTAAGACGTACCTGAACAGTACAGAGGGTCAAAATCAAAGGCATCAAAAGGGCGATTCATTGGTCGAGTGGTTAGGGGTGCATACCGCATAAGAATGCCTTTAGTTCTTGGTTTTGATGCTTATCAATCTAAATCCTGCGACAAGCTGACTGAATGCATTTATTCGGATATTGGAAAGCTCCTCCAGAAACACAGAAGATATTATGCGAGTATTTTCTTGGAGAAGAGAAGTGTCGATCAGAGCCTAATCTCATCGGGCATCACGTGGGGGACGATTTTAAACATGGTGCCATGTTTATTGCCTCCATTAAAAAGTTTACTTCTCTGCTCCAATTAGAGGTGCTAACATAGGTAATTTTACTCCAGGAGCCCGCTTACGAGATCCAGACGGCTCTTGAAAAGTGCAACTTCTTTTTCTCAACTTATCCCAAATAAATTGCTCCTAATTATCGACTTTGATTTTTCCACTTAGCAGAGACATGGAGCGCCGCACACAGCGGCAACATTAACGAAACATAAGCGGCAGCGTGACAGAAAAGAGACGCGCACTGGGGACGAGTTAGAGAGCACAGGGGGATGAGAGCTGCAGAGCAATGGAGGGAGCGGGAGAGGTGATAGTGGGTCACAGGACAGAGGAGGCAAGTGTGTTTGTGTGTTTCGGGGGTGTCACTGGCAGTGTGACATCTGCTGGGAGTCAGCGCCCTCCTCCCCACCCACCCACCCCCACCCCCTCTCTCCATCCCTTCTTTCACTCGCCCCCACTCCCCCTCCTCCTCCTCCTCTCCGCCGCCTTCACCCTGTGCCCTGGAGTAGCGCCAGGGCTCATTAAAAACTTCTAAAGTCGTTTCTCTTGCCCCCCCCCTTTTCAAATTACATCTTTTACGCTCCCAGCCTCGTCTCCCTTCTCTTCCTCCAAAACACCAACTTTCTATCCTAGCTGTTGCAAGCTCCTGTTTCTCATTTTCAAAAAGATCCCTTTAAAGCAAGACTAATTTTGGGGGTTTGGGGGGGTGATTTTAAAACAACTTGTGGCCTAAATTCTTGACTGGAATAGTAGCAGAAGCAGCACGGTAAAATATCACACAAGGTGGAAAGTAAGGAAAATAAGATTCACATTATGCCGGGCGAGTTAGGATCTACAAACCTGCCCTCGTATCTGAGTCGACCTGCTGCGCTTGCCACGAGGGCAACGATGATCACTGCACTCCCTGTGGAGCAGGCTTTAATGTGAGTGTGTGTTAACGATGGCTCTGAATGCATGCACGCACACACACACACACACATACACACGCACACGAGAAAGCGTCGGTGAGAGTGCACAATGAGCGTGAATCTCAGGATGAATATCTTAATGCGTGTGTGTGTTTTAACTCCTATGTGAGCTTGCAAACGCCCCAGTGGCGTCACCCCCGCCCACCAGACAGCTGTCTCACTGGTTACATGTAACAATAATACAGACTTGGCATCAAAATAACCTTCCCTTTCCCATGTCACCTCAGAGGGAACCAGGCACCTTGTTAACCCTACCACCTGAACTCACACCCCGGTTCATGCGCAAACAATACACATCATATGTTTTAATCCTCCCCGCCGTGACTACTGTTCGCATCCAAGCAAGGTGACTGTCGGGCCATGAAACAAAGGCTTCACCTGAACCTCTCTGCCATCGCCTTAAGCACACACACAAACCCCTCAGATGGTTTTGAAGGAACAGAGAAAAGGCTGGCCAAGAATTACTCTAGCACTACCCCTCTTTTTACAGCTCCAGTGTGTAACTTTACAATTTGGCCTTTGTAAGTGACAACAGTAACAGTTACATGTAAATTGCAAATTTTCATTTGCAGGATTGATTTAGTCCTGACCTACCCCCCCCCCCAAAAAAAAACAAAGAAACAAACAACAGGAATTTTATCACCTAGTTTCCATAAACATCTCTGCATATGAAGAGAGTATAAAAGATGAGCGCAGCTTTTAGATCTGAAAGCGAAAAGTGAACAGACGTGGACGTACCGTTAACTTGCATTCTATCTAATAGCCAACAGGGGGCGACTCCTCTGATTGCGAAAGACTTGTGGCTGTTTATGGTAACATGGCCGCTGGCTCCTTTGCCCTGTGACCTCAGTAAGCACTTCCCTCAAGAGCTTCTGGGCTCAGTCGATAGTTTCAGGTCATATGGGATAAAATGTGAAGTTCACTGTGTAAATTATGGGAATTTTTAAAAAAACTTTAAAATCTCCCAAAATTCATGTTTGTTCCTTAACAATAATGGCTCAAAAAACAGGAAGCCTAAGTCTTGATATCCCGTTTCTGCTATTTAAATCTGCTATTCAGGAAGCCATAAAACACTGGGTCTTTTCCCCAGAGGCCAAGTCAGCAGACCAGGCAGCGTGTTTCCTAATGTGTCCGCCATCTTACTAAACAAATAATCAACAGAGCTCTAGTTTTTCTTTCAAATCTGTTGTTAGGCAGCTTTTGTTCACACAGAATCAATCTGGGAACCAACCGGCTATAATCCAATGACTAATCCTGGAAATACACAGGCGGAACACGTTCCATCTCCGACTTGAGTGGATGCAATTAGCCACCAGAGTTGATTGTGCACACTCGAGACGCTTGCATTTCCACCAAAGTGCTGCAGAGCATTTCAGAAGCTGCACTCTGCTCGACATCGTTCAAAACACCACCAGATCTAATTTTGGCTCAAGGAGGACAGGAAGTCATACACAGGAACTACGAGAGAATCCAGTCAGTTTTCCAAAATAAAAAACATCCAGGGCCAGTTTAGCATGCAATCGATAACAAAGGCTAAAACAGCCCCCCCCAAAAAATGCTCCGCCTCTGAAACTCTCCTGGTGTGATTTGAAGATCTGTGAAAGATGGAACAAATTTGCGAGACTCACACGAAATCATGGATACATATGCGGTGCATTCCCGGGGTTAGCCTGTAGGGGTGAAAGGAAATATCTCACGGCTTCCAATTTCTGGCCCAAGACTTCCTGTTTGTGCAGCAGACACTGTTTACAAATACAGATGGTAGATCATAGCTTGTGGTTTTGCTATTACAAATTGGCAAATACAGCCCTCCTTCTGCTTGTCACATGGACCGTTAAGCAGCACGCAACCAAAACTAGCTCAAATGTGATTGGTCGATACTACCCTATACACAATAACCACAAAACCTATGGTAGCTCGCCTTCAGATATCTCCATGTTTATGGAGATTACCACTCCACAGGGCCTGTTTAGTTGTTTCTACCCATTTCCAGTCTTTATGCCGTTAAGCTCAGCAAAGCATTTTCTGTAGGCATCCTTCTTCTCATCTAAACCATGACAAGAAACTTCTCTGTAGTTGTGACACAAATTAAGGTCAGGCTGCTAAAAAAATCATAACAAACTCATCCCCAAACACTGCTCTCCCACGTTCCAGCACTTCCCTTCCTGCACCCCCACCCCCTTATTTTTGCACCCCTGCCCCGGGGCATGTTCTCTTTATTGGCATTTCTCCTCAATCTGCTGTATTAATTGTTCATCTGTGCAGGAGCAGGGGAGCTGTGTGCAATATGGTGCCAGTAATTATTTGTGCCCACTGTGTGCCCAGGCTTAAAAATATTTTACAAACCCATACGGGGTGAGCTGTAGCTCACCACAGCACCGAGGCGAGCTAACTGTTGCAGCAGCCTTATGGAAAAATGTATATTATATATATAAACAGCTTGAAACTTTGCATACTCAAACAATGTACTTCTTCAACTCCAAATGTACACAAAAACTGCCAGCTGTGGGACTTTTAAGTTTCTTCATGAGCCTCTGAACTGCCTAACGTTTTCCTAAATCAATTTAACCTCATATCTTTGCCTGCTACACCTACAATATTAAAAATCCTTATTTCCTTATAAACAGTGAACACACATTATAAAGGAAAATCAGAAAAAAAAATCTTAATTACTGAAGCTCCGAACATCCAGGAATACTCATGACTGTAAATGTCAACAGCAATCTATAAACTCTTTAGGCTAAAGCACACTGCGCCTGACTGTCCTGTACGATAACCGCCTACCGTGTTTACAATCCAGCAAGCATTAAAATGTGCCATAATTAGGAGCAGTGTGCAAACATGATGGAAAAGTGGCATTACAACACACCAGAGACCACCAAATACCACCTCCACACCTTTGATGAAAGTGCTGCACATTCACAAAAACATTCAGTCGGTGACCCCTCTTGTTTTTTTGGACGCCATCAGGATAAAAAGGTTTGATCACCGTATCCTATGATAAATCAGAACACCTTTGTTTTATACTGCAGTTTGACAGAAACGGAAAAAAATCATTTAAAATCACGTGCAAAAAAACAACCAAAAAAACTGAGCTGGACATCTCCACAGTGTTTGAGCTGCTGGAACATTTCTAATGACTAATATTATGCCCTGTGTGGTACAGACCATCCATTTGTGCTTCACTTTTGGGGAGCGAAATTCTAATATTTTATTAGCTTGACACTTAGCACTAATCAGCAGATATCTGTGTCTGTGACTTGCACCTATGTAGTTAGTGTAAGCTAGCCGTATAGGTGCAATTACAGTCAAATCTGGGTCAAAATAGCCAACACAGAAGTGCCCAAAACTAAAACTGACACTCCAAAACCAATGGGCGACATCACGGTGTCCGTCTTTTATACCGTCTATGGCTACAAGGCACCTGCCACAAGCTGTGCTGCAGTGGTGTTTTCTCTGTCTGTGATGGTAAGATGTAAACTAGTGAGGCTGAAGACAGCAGAAGTGAACACAGTGGTTTCATGCAGGCTGTTAATACTTTCTGGAAACATGCAAGGACAGAAGGCTGCTGCTGCTGCTAGCCCTGCTCCTGTTAGCGACATTTGCAAAACTCATCTCACACCACTTGTGTGCAAAGCATCACACATTTCTGCAACATTAGGTTGCAGAAACGTTAGGGCTTCTAATGACACACACAGTATTTAACCTCATTCATTAGACTGCTCTCAATTCTGACCGTTTTCCGAGTGTTTTCTTACTTTTAGACTAGTTATTAGCCACATAGCGACTGAGTTGTCATAACCATCCCTGGTGAGGACTTTATTTTTGGTGTGCATCACCAAAAAAAAAAGAAGAAAAAAAAAAAGAAAGATGAAGTGGATCCTAAACCACTCCAACAAAACGCTCCTCATATCAAAGCTGAGCCACGAGATCCTCAGTGTGTCAGGAGTTCTGATCTTTTCCTTTAATTTGTCACATGTCTGTGTATTACAACACATAAAGCAGAAAAGTAAAACAAACAGCGGTAGAGCATATTCACTGAATCGTTGCAGTGCTTTTGTTCTGTGGTGAGACTCACACATATCATTACTGATATGCATGCAGCAGATTGAGGCCTCAGGTGATTATGCTGCCATTTTTCCTTCTTTGTCTCCTCTCTATAGCTTGAGTGAACGCAGTACTCCAGAGGTTAACAGGGTTGTTTTGTTTTTTTTTTCCTTCTGTGCACCGGGTTGGTGAGCACACAGTCGTATATGAGCAGGGTTTCGCCGTCTCTGTGCCGACATGCTCTGCTGACTTTAGCTAACTACACCTCCCGGAGGTTTGGGGCCACTAGGGAATGACATCTTTCAGACTGAAGGACTCATCTGTAATTTATCCTGCAGGAATAAAGCCATGTGAATTAACAATATACCACTGATTAATTTATCAGCCAGTGGTTTTTAACCTAGGGCTCTGGACATGGAAGTGGGATCACAAATTTTTGGGGAGGGTAAAAAGCTGATTTGAGGATGGCATAACCAGAAAAAAAAATAGCTATATATGATTTAATCAGATTAATTAAAATATATTCCATCATATGCAGCCTATTCCTTTGGACTACTGGCATTTTTCACCTTAATCTACATCTAATTTAGATTTTTGTCAACAAATGGGCTTAATCCATACATGAGAAATTGGCCTGTAGGGTTGAAGTAATGTCTATCCTACAAGTTGGTTTTTGGAAGTTAATGACCCAAAGATTAGAGGCACACAACTGATCATCTGTAACCACTTATATTTTGGACTTTATTATTTAACTTAACATACTACTGAGGGGGTGTTTTAGCACAAATGTGAGCATTTGATGTTTTTTTTTTTTTTTTTGGTTTATAAACCAAATATTGTGTCTATATTGAGCTCTGTGAAACTTCAATGGCTTTTTTATACCACAGATTTTTTTATATACCTAAAAACTAGCAGATTAATCAAATCAAATTAATCAGTCATTAAACAATCATTAGCTGGACCCTTAAAGTCTTGACATACAAGTTGATTTACGTACATGCTAAACAGATTTATTTCAGGTGATGGTTACTGACCCAAAGATACACTTCGATCGTTAACGTCTACCTATTAGACTGTTCAAGACTTCAGCCGAGGATCTCTTTCCCCGTTTCACTCTCAGACAAGATGCATTACTTATTCTACATACGCAAGATGTTCTGCAAGAAAAAAAAATTGTTTATACAACATAATTTGCAAATGTCCGTGTACTCTGGAGGTTGATGAATGTGAGGAGAGCATAGCTGGAGGAAGGTGTGGGATGCAGAAGAGAAAGTGCTATTGCTTCAGTTTCTGAGCACTCCTGAGAACGCAGCATTACTAAATCTTGCACTCATAAAACCAAATTCATATCCGTGAGGCAAAAAAAAAAATAAAAAAAATAACGATACACTTGCAGCTTATGGCAAGACATGAATATAAATGCTATCCTCCGCAACATGCACAACCTTGACTGAACGAAACCATCCCGATCCTATAGGTCCCTCTGTGTGCATGTATACTGTATTTGTGAGTATGTTGACTCCTACTCCTTCTCACACTCCAGTCTGTGTGGTGTTGTCTACCGGGCCTGGCTGTTTCCCCTCGAGACCTCCACTTCTCCTCCTCCTCCTCCTGCTGCTGCTGCTGCTATCCCCCGTTCGACGTGTCCCACATTCCCTTCTCTGCCGCGCTAATTGTTTTTTGTAATTATTTTCACCCTCCTGCTATTGTGACAGGCAGCGGCCGCACTACTCTTAACACATTACTGCATGGGATGCATCGAGTATCACACAGATGTCTTGAGCCGAGCATGCACAATTGCGCATGAAATCATGAACGGTGTGTTGAAGGTAAAAAGTTTAATGATTAGTCATGCGACAAAGTTAATCACAAGCTACTCGAGTGTAATGCTTTTGTTTACATCCTACTCACGAGAGAGTTCACGTTATAAGCTAAATGTAGGAAAGAAAGATTCAGAAACTGTAATCTCTGCAGGAAAATTAGACTGTACTCCAACTCGTACTCAGACGGCGGATATAAGCCTCAGATTAACACGCTATAATTGGTTAATGCAAACATATCTAACTCTTGCCAAGTTGCAGGGCTACAGTAAACACACACATATCCACTAAGTGTACAGAGGCTAAAAGAACTTTGTTTTACCGTGTTTGACAAAAATATTGACCTTTACTGAAAATTATCTAAAAGAAATTCACAATTCGCATGTTATTGTAAGGCGTTGTGTACAGAAGCAAAGTGATCAGATTTGCTGTCATTAATGGGCTGTAAACTCCAAGGAGTCTCACAAGCACCCATATCAGGACAAATTAATCATGTTTCACAAAAATCTGACCAACACTGAAAAGTGCCAGTAAATCAACCAATACGAGCACAGTCTGCTGGAGATCTGTTAGACTGTAACTTAACTGGTGCTTACATAATGCTTTTCCACTCTATTTGAGCACTCAAAGCGCTTTTTTACTGTAAGCCTCATTCACCGACTCACACACACATTCATGCGAGCGCTTTTGTCCATGTCTGAGCACTCTTCTAACATTCACAGACTCACGCACCAAAGGATGCATCAGGGGGAAGTCGAGGTTTAGCGTCTTGCCCAAAGATAATTCGGCATGCAGACTAGAAGAGCTGGGGATCGAACAATGACCGACAGATTGGTGGACGACCCGCTCTACCTCCTTCTACCCTAAGCTGCCCGTAGCTCGATTAAGTTCTGACCAATACTGTAGGAGTAGATGGTCGGACGGGGGGCAGAATAAGCTCATGGACCCTTTAGCTGGATGAGCCAAAAACGAACAAACATTAATAAACCTCAGTCTATTAAATGCCAAGCAGGATGTTTTGTTTTTGTTTGTTTTTTTACAAAAAATAAAAAAATAAAATAATAAATAAATAAAAACTGGATAAGACAAATGATTTTGTTCCTATTAAAAAAACAATATAAAAAGCAATGACTCCACATACAGTGAAGTCAGTGCAACCTCATCTTAATTTTCCTGTGACTTCTGACCTTTTGAGAAAATCCCTCTCTTTAGGCTCTCCGTAGGCAAATACCTCCGCAAATGGAGCAAATTAAATTAAGCATAACTGCGACAGCTCTGTACAGCACCGGTTAACTTTTTGCATTACAATGTTACCATGTCATCTGGCACTAGGGCTGCCAATGGTAGCAACACTTATATTAATCTAATCTGACAAGCTGTGTATGTGCAACATTATGTACGCTACCTAAAGTGCCACATATATCATTATAACGTAAAATTAGACTTGCTTTTAATGGCTTTTACAAAACACATACAATATTTGTACAGTGTTTGACCCTGTCCATTAGAGTGTGCTCAGTTCCTGAGTGTTTCTTGACCTGTATGGACCCTTCATACACAATATGACAAATGCATTGCTGTGCTCCGAAACCCTGAAATACTGAGCAAATATCAGTAATGCACACTGCAATATCACTTCTAAAGAAACACAGATAAAGTAGCTGTAATTTACCTGTTTGCAAATCCCAGGCTTGGCTTTTTTATTGGCTAAAAGGGTAAAACAACACTAAAGGTCAAAACCAGTGTTTTTTTTGATAAGACATTCAGAGGATCTGCGTAGCCAGGCTGGGAGGCGGGGCTTCAGGCTCAGGTGTTGACGTGAGACCTCAGGGGGAGAAACCTCAGTCACCTTTCACAACAAGCTGACAAATGTACCTGGATCAGTAAAAATGCATCTGCTGCTTTAACATTGGTGCATCACACTGATAATGACACAAACACATGTGTAAACTCAAGTGGGAGTTCATTCCCACCTGAGCTTTGGGGTAAGATGACTTCTTTAACGCCACCACAGCACTGCCATGTCATCAACATATTTAGGGCCTCTATTACTAAGTTTTAATTTCCTGTTTTAGCAAAGAAAATGAATTTCAAGTAGGAACTAAAATACATTTTTAAATTGGATGAGTAAACCTACCTTATATGGTTAGCCTTACTGGAATTAGTTGGGTGATTTTATCATTCGCTCCCTTAAGCCAAATGAGACTGCAAATACTGGCAGAAGAGTGTAATTAATTTAAAACAAATTAAAATATTTATAGACATGTTCACTTATTACTCCAGGATGAATATTCTTAATTCAGACGGTGACCACTGGTACATGGGATTAATTAGCTACTGTTTTGTTAACAGTGAAAATATACAAGGATACTAGTGCTGAGATGATTTAAAAAAAAATAATAATACACAGGGGTAGAAGTATACCTGAAGCAAAAAAGTAAAACATGGGGGGAGTCAGAGAGTTCAGGGCAACACAAATGCAGCGAATGATGGATCTCCGCAAGCTGACACAGTATTTGTGAGGAAAGTGAGCGAGTTCGCCTTGTTTTCTGTGATCAACAACGCCTGCTTTTTATTTCTGAAAACAAAAGAACCGTCTACACACAATCATATCTGAAACTAGCGCAGAAAAAAAATGGTATGTGCTTCATTATTTAGCTGACTTTCTGGATTTTTTTTTTTTTGAAGTGGCTATTTATAAACTTTTTTTGGGGGGGCATTTTTATTGGCAACCATAAATTCATAGACCAGTAGGGATTTTATTTATTAAAGTAAAACTTTGGGATTTGTGGAGACTCGCCCGCAAAGGATCTGTTACTATAATAACACTGAATACCCCGAGTGGAGAAAATTTTCATCCACAAAAGATATAACTTCTTTATGTTTTCATAGTGTGTATGAGGCACCTGAAGTCAAACAATTATGTTGGTTATGATTGTAGTCACATCTCTGGTCTCTAGTCTCAATAGACCAAATTTTCCCCGGGGCAAAAGAAAACAGCTCTCACGACCGCTGCTTTATGTGAAGCTCACGGCTGTGACATTAAAAAAAAAAAAAAAAGGAATAAGGCAATCAGATAAGGCCAGATTTAACAGGGACAAGTAATTTTTACATTATCAAAAAAATAAATAAATAATGATAATAAACAGGAGATTTGATAGATAAACACATGTTATTTTCTTTACTTCTTTGGGTGGTCTTTCATCCTTTATCCACTTAAACCTATGAACGTATGAATTCCATTTTTTCTAAGGATCTCTTTGTTGCCGGTCTGAAGCAGGTCATTTTAGTGCAGCACATTATTAACCCCAGAGTAGAGAGTGGAGCCCTGATGGTGTAACATGTTCTTTCCTCCACAGATAAACATCGAGGTGCTGACAGAATGGTAGTTTTACATAGGGGCAGGATTCACAGATCATACAGAGGCTAGAAGTGGTAACCACTGTTAGCCGCCAAGACGTATGGTTTTTGACTCTCCTGTGTAATATCACAGCCAAGTGTAACACTTGGTCAATGAAATTTTATATTTACTTTGTAAATGACTATATGGTTGTTCTTTGTTTTTCTCTTTGTACCTGAAGGTCTAGCCACTCTGCAGTTATCCACTGTATATCAACAAGACTTCTAATTCTATTTCCAGTAGTCTTGAAGGATAAAATGAGAATAAGGCCCCTCCACTTTTCAGCATTACAGCTACCCAAATGTTGAGCACCGTGTTCACTGCTCCACAATAGTGAAAATAAAAGTCCAGCTTAAGAAATGTCACAGCAGCATCTCTGTCTGTCTCATCACTGAAGAGTTAGTCCCAACAGTTAATGAGAAAGGTTCTAATAAAGACACAGCAGCACTTTGAACTTTTCAAGACCCTTACAGTACAATGTAAACTTTGGGAGTCATAACTAGCATATGATGCAACAATAACAACAACACAAACAACAAAAATGGGAAGACTAGGAGACAAAGAATGACCAAATCTGATTCTACTGACACATTTTGGATTCAGGAGCAACCCTATTGTTTTAAGCATTGAAAGGTCATATTAGGTCATCGTCACTGTGCCCACAAAGCTGACAACTCAGATAAAGTTTTTCTCTAGCCGAAATCACTAATACACCTCACGTGGGGTTCATGGGCTTTATATTTAAAAACGAATTCTCACAATAAAAGAAATGCTTGGAGACATTCTTCATGAAAAGAACTGTACTTTTTAAGGGATGTACCAACTGTGAAACTCCAAGCCAATATTCATGCTTAAAATAACTATTTGACCTTTTTTTTTTTTTTTGCTTATTTATTTGGTTTCTGTTATTTGCCACCACCACCTTCTTCAGTGTAAGGGAAATAAAGAAACTTTCATTATTACAAAAAAATTACCTTAAGTGTTTTAAAGTCAGCTCTTCATCGCACTATCCACATTCAGCCAGTGCAAAATTAATGAGACACAAATATTAAAATAAAAAACTGTCCACTGCCACTTGGAATTTATATCTGTGCATCCCTACTATGTTTTTCTTTTTTAACAAACATATCAGGACAGTTACCCTGCTCCGAAGATAGTCTGCAAGATTCTTTCGTGTGAAGTTTGCTGCTGCTGCCGGACTGAGCTCATAACCTAAGAAAAAGAAAGGTGAAATAAAACTATCATCAGAAACAAAGCTTTGGATGGAAGTCAAACAAACTGATCTCACACAAACAATTTAGAGGTAAACCAGAAACCTCTAAGGAACAGGAGCACCACGCAATGATCATGTCTGAGGTCCTTACCGTTCCTCATTTTGTAGAGCTGCACATTCTTCTGGATGTACTCGGCAAACTGCACCGTGTCTCCAGCTTCTCCCACACACAGCAGCAAAATCTTCTCACTGAGCTTGAACATCTTGTCATAGTCTGAAGAGAAAAAAAAAAAAGAACACAAACACATCACTAACTCTTTTCATAAACTGCCTTACAGTTTAGTCAGAGGTTTACATTCACTCATGGGCATGAATGCTGTGGTAATTTCTTTGAACTCTTCTTTTTCCAGGGTGGAATGATTGTGCAGCATACATCTTTAAATCACTTTTTTTTTTTAAAAAAAACAAGAACTGGGTGCATAAGTTTGAATTTATTTTGGATTGTCTCTAATCTACACAGGATCAAAAAGTACACATACAGGCTCAAATATACACACTCAATTATTTTAAGTAGTGACACTGCAGGTTTTATGAAGTCTTATAACTAAATATATAATAATTCTAAACAATTTTACGTAAGCGCAAGTTATTCAGATGTGTCACAACTTTGCCAAGATCTGGAAAAAGAACCCATCTACCCCCCTTAATTGAGAAGGAACTGGTTAGGATGTTCAGGAACAACCCAGGAGCCACTGAGGCTGAAGCTTGCAGTGAACTGTAAACTGCTGGAACACTACCATCACTGCACAGTGAAATGAGTTTTACATTGCGATGGACTGAGAGGGTGCCGAGCAATAATGAAGCCCCTACTCCAAAAATCAACAAAGTCAAACTTGACTGTAATTTGCAGCTGCACATATGGACAAGCCAAATGCCTTCTGCAGAAATGTTTTATGGACAGACGAGAGAGAGATTGAACCATTTGACCAAAATGACAAGCAGTATGTTTGAAAGAATAAAGGGGAGCATTTCATGCCTAAGAACACTGTATCAACTGTCGAGCAAGGTAGTGGTAGCGTCATGCTCTGTGGCTGTTTTCCTTCCAGTGGTACTGGTACATTGCACAAAATGGATGGAATAATGAAGGAGGAGAACTAATCCCAAATTCTTCAACCTCACCTCAGATCAACAGCTAGGAAGCTGAAACTTGGACACAGATGGGCATTCAAACAGAACAATTATGCAAAGCGTACATCTAAACAGGTTTTGTAATGGACAAAGCAGACTAACCTTGGCTATCAAAAAGCGTCTGATGGAGATGCAACTTGCTAAGGGACATTTAACCAAATAGTGTAGGTGTATGTGTATTTTTGAGACTATATGTATAATTTTCACCCTCTGTGGATTAGAGAAAACCTCAAATAAATCCCAACTTGTGGACCAAATTCTTGTTTTTGAAAGTCTAAAGATGCATACTGTACAATCATTCCACCATGGAAAAAGAACTTATAAAAGAAACCATTAAAAGCCACAAATTACCACAGCATTCATGCCCATGATTGGAGCAAACTTCCATTAACTGACTGACACAGTGATGCAGTGACTTTCACTTTCGCTGTCAGAAGCCTGCTTCTGGCAACTCATACTAAGTTTGCCATCCTTAGTTATGAATGAACTGTAGAGTTGATTTGATTAGCTCGGATAAGATTATAACAATGTTAAACTGAGTTATCCTGAAATAAACATTCAAGCGTGATAGATTATTTTCTACTCTAATAATACTTAGCTTCGCTAGCTCTAGTCCCATTCAGCGTGTGGTTACATATGAGTATTTTGCAAAGAGAAAAAGAAGGGAGGTTCAAGCACTACTTGTTAGAAGCACAATCGGGGTTTAGTGCGATTAGAAACTGTAAAATGTCGCTTTGTTAGCAGATCTGTCTAAATTACCGGCTATGCGGCTAACGCTAAGCTAACGCGTTGTCATACCGTGTTTCATCTGAATGATGCTGCTCGCTGCGACATTGTCAGCGGCGACGAGGACAAAATCTGGTCCCTGTATCCCAATTAGATATTCCATCCTGTTGAACTTATTCGAGCTAGAATATTTATATTAAAAAATTAGGAGCCTTTTCTCAGCCTCGCCTGTACGGATTACACAGCAAAAGTTTCTGAGAGCCGGCGCAAACTGATTACGTCACAGAAACGGAAACTCGCGTTTTTCACGCGACGCGGGCAGGCGGGCAATTTGAACAGGTTGTAGTTGTGTTGAGTTACAGCCTGATCTGCTGTGAGAGAAAAAAATCTGGTGTTTCTTCAGGAGATTATTGGGATGAACGAAGGGACGCCTCGGAGCATAATGACGGAGTCTAACAGCTTTGACAGTTCGCAACGGAGACGCTCCCCGCGGCTGAGCTCTCCTCCGCAGGCTCAAAGTGACAACAAAATGGCGTTGCCGTCTGTCGCTGTTAAACGCTCCATCACTGTGAGGAAAATAGCGCCCAGAAAAACAGTCGCACTACTAGAACAGAACAAGGAGAACACGCCGAGGCCGTCCAGCTCTGAGGGTATCCAGCAGAAAAAAACGAAGGTCTCCACCCCTGGTCCTGTTCCAGACCGTGAGGGCAGCTCTTCCTCGGCTAAGAAGAAGGCCGCTATGCCCTCACCGATCCTCCCCTCATCGCCGTCGCCCGCTTCTCGTCCCCCGCAGCTGGATCCAGACAACGAGGCGTGGTCGCAGAAAGTGCGCCGGTCCTACAGCAGGCTCAGCGATAAGTCCTTGAACGGCACCGACTCTCGTGAGACTTTATTCGGCTTTGAGAAACTGAAGACTCCAGAGGTGTTGGTCCGGAGACCTGGGCTGTCCAAGTCTGGCCTAGAGGTTTCTGCAGGATCTTTAACTGGACTGAACTCATTCACGTCTTTGCTTGAGGCTGACGACTGTTGTGGTTCAGCTTTCCCCGAGCCGGACCCAAACATCCCCGGTGTGGCTGTGGTGAAGGAGAGGAGGAGGAGGAAGAAGATCCAGCAGATAGACACCACGGTGCTGGACGCTCTGGCTGCAAAGATGAATGCAGAGTTTGAGGAGGCTGAGGAGTTTGAATTGGTCGTGGAGTAAATATTCATAGGGGAGGACTTGGACGGCATGCTTGTTTTTGTCACAGACATGCACACAAACACTGACTCTGAGAGGAAGAAACTTCAAATGTGCTTTTTTTTAAACTCATTTTGGAGTTTTCATGTTTATTTGTTCCTTTAAATTGTCTTAGTGAGATTGCTTGTCATTATGTTATGTTACTTAAGGGCATAGGTTAGTTTTTGATTTCATAATTGCCAAGTAATAATATAAATAAGGCTGAAATGTGTTCTTTCTTTCCATCAAATTTTTAAAAAAAAACATTTAGATAGCTTTTCTTGTAGTATAATGAGTCAGGATGCACAGCTATATCAGCAAATATCAGGCTTGTTGACTGACACTGGTATTTTTCAAATAAGATGCCTTTCACAGATGTCTGGCTGATTTTTATCTGGTGTGGCCCATCAGTTTTACGCTGGTTGAATGTTAAAGGCTTTCGAAACAGTTGTGTTCTTATTATAATCTTGTTATAATAAATATTTCATTGTTTCCCCTGGCATAAGGGTTGAATAAATAAGAAGGAAACACAAAGACAAAAGGAGTCTTGTGTTTTCAGTTGAAAAATATTCACATTTGCTACATATTTAAAAATGTTTGGTGTGAAGGTGTGCGTGACTGTAATTTCTCACCCTAGAAGCATAGTACAGTAGGAGTTGTAGCCTCCATAGGGGCAGTTTCTCTACCGTGGAGAGTAGGGTTTTTTTCCCCCTTAATATTTATATTAATACAGGCTGAAATACAACAGATTTTGGCATTAATTTCTGAATTGAATAAACAGGATATTTTCCCTTTTATAATGTGTTTAAATCCAAATTAACTGACAAAATTCTCAATACTGCATTAAGACAGCAGTTACCAATATTCTTGCTTTGGACTGTTTTCTTGGGTGTCCCTTCTTAGAAAATCATTTTATTTCTGCTTGCCTATGCATATGAATAAATGCTGATCAAATTAAATCACCAGATCTGACTTCTGAATCAAAAATATATTGTATTATCCTTTATTTTCCCAGGACTGCACACAAATTCCAATAATATGTTTATTTATAATAATTTCCCTTGCGGGATCAATAAAGTATCTTATCTATGAAACAAGAGAACAAATTAAAAAAGAAGGACAGTAAGAGCTGTAATGTTATAAATGGTATTTTTGGTTTACTCCAATTATGAAGCGTATAGCACAGAAAGCTGTTTATGTAATCAGCCCGTATTCTGAGCTCTGAAATGTGTACATCTGATATATTGTCTGATGGTGGCACTCAGGATTAACCAGCACAGAGCCTAACAAGGTGCTAACCAACCATGCTGATGGCACAGAGGTGGTCTCCAGTGGTTATGATGAGGTGAACCGAATGACTGAGTGGGCAAGCCGTCTTTATTTAATGAGAATGGTGGACATTTTCCTCCAGAGCCTCTTAAAGGAGTGGATAGACAGAATAATTTGCACTAACAAGGAGGGATGCTCCGACTAACTGGTGCTTCTTGAAAACCTGTCAGGATTTACTGATTTATTTGACTTACAAAATGAACAAGGGTGATATGCAGACCTGTAGTAAGTACAGCGGGATAAATCTGATGAGCCATACCATGAAGATATAGGAAAGAGTTGTTGAAGAGGCTAAGGTTAAGAAGAGGGGCGGCGATCACTGAGCCGCAGTATGGCTTCATGCTGAGTAAGAGCACTACAGATGTGATGTTTGCTTTGAGAGTGTTGATGGAGAAGGATGAAAAGGCCAGAAGGAGTTGCACCATGGCTTTGTAGAGCTAGAGAAAGCATATGATAGGGTGCCAAGAGAGCAGCTGCGTTAATGCACGAGGAAGTCAGGAGTAGCAGAGAAGTATGTGAGGGTGGTGCAGGACATGTGTGGGGACAGCAAGACAGCGGTGAGGTGTGTGGTAGAAGTGACAGCTAGGTTCATCAGGGTACTTCAGGGATCAGCTATGAGCCCCTTGTTTGTGATGGTGATGGACAGGCTGACGGATGAGGTTAGGTAGAAGTCTTCATGGACTGTGATGTTTGCAGTTAACACTGTGATCTGTAGTGAGAGTAGGGAGCAGGTGGAAGAGAGCCTGGAGAGGTGGAGGTATGCCCTGGAGAGAAGAGGAATGAAAGTCAGCAGAAGTAAGATAATACATGTACGTGAATGACAGGGGGGGGTAAAGGTGAACATGACAGGAGATAGTGAAGGTAGATTAATTTAAATACCTGGGGTCAACCATGCAGTAGGTTGGTGTGACATAAGGACAGGAGGTAGATGACTCTACTGTGGAGACACCTAAAGGTGAAAGAAGAAGCAGGTTTGACTTACAAAATGAAGCATTAATACATTTACTGCTGATAGATACACTTGTTTGACTACAGGACACAAAAGCTCACTGAATGGATTCATCTGGTATGAAATTGATATAAGTACATATTCACACCCACCCGCTAACCGATGGGAGATTTGAATGAATAGATGGGTTAGCATCCTCATCATCAAATCAGGGAACACCTCTTGGTAGAAAGGTGGAGGTGGGACCCTAACCATGGACAGGTTACCAGCCTATCACAGAGAGACAGAGGAGACAACGTTGAATCGCCAGTTGATCTAGTAGCAGAGAAAACCCAACAATCGGATGACCGCCTATGAGCAAGCACTTGGTGACAGTGGGAAGGAAACTCTCCCTTTTAAAAGGGAGAAATCTGGCACTCTAGCTGCAGCATTTTGGATCAGCTAAGGTCTTTTCAGGGAGCTTTTAGGACTACCTGATAGTAATGAATTACAATAGTCCAGCCTAGAAGTAATAAATGCATGAATTAGCTTTTCAACATCACTCTGAGACGGGATGTTTCAAATTTTAGAAATATTGCGCAAATGCAAGAAAGCAGTCCTACACGTTTATTTAATATGTGCATTGAAGGGCATATCCTGGTCAAAAATGACTCCATGATTCATCACAGTGTTACTAGAGGCCAAGGTAATGCCATCCAGAGTACGTATCTGGTTAGACACCATGTTTCTAAGTTTTTTAGTACAATAACTTCACTTTTATCCAAATTTAGAAGCAGGAAAGTAGAGGTCATCCAGGTCTTTATGTTTTTAAGACATTCCTGCAGTTTAACTAATTGGCGTGTGTCATCTGGCTTCATGGATAGATTCCACTATTCTGAAGCCTTTATTCAAACACATTAGCCATATTGCTGCTTTACAGATGCAATATGTGAAATTCTTAGGTTGAAAAATTAAGTAAAATGATCCAAAATGCGAAATATTAACATGATCTTATATGAGGCTATTTGAGAAATATCTGTTTGCTTTATTGTAGAGATATTTACTGATGTTAGATTATAACTTATTAGCACCGACCCACACTCCAGTGTAATACCACTTTGTATCTCAAGATAGCAAGACAATGCAGCATCAACGTTTCTCTTAGTTAAATATCAGAGGAAGAAAAAGTAGTGCTGTCCAGGCAACGGTGAAGAAAACCATAAACAGAAAGGTGGCTGACGCTCTTAAAAAGAGACCTTCCAGGCTAGGGCTTGCTTTTAGGTTACATGTAAGGTACTGCAGTGGTTAGTACTGTTGCTTCACAGCAGGTTCCTGGTTTGAATCCTCAGGGTGGCTGGGGCCTGTCTGTGTTGAGTCTTCCTGTCCCTGTAAAGGTTATTTCCAGGTACTTTGGTTTTCTCCCGCAGTGCAGAGATATGCGTGTTAGGTTAACTGGTGAGTCTAAACTGATCAAGGATGTCAGGTAGATGCGCCACTTGAGCTTTATTCTGGAAAGGTCTCTATGAATGCACAGGTAAATGAGGCTCCTCCCTGGGTCATCAGATGACAGCAAACACTGGAGGCCCGCTCTCTGCAGCAGACTAAGCTTGTGTGGCTTCTCCAAAAGATCATCATGCAGGTGAGTTGTTGGACCACTTGTATTGCGTGGCAATGTTAGATGCATACAGTGAGTGAAATAAGCCAATTAAAGAAAGTCAGGCTAGGAAGGTAGGAATATCTCAGGAACACCTAAAAGTAGTGGTTCTTAAACTGTTGCAATAAAAAACAGTAGCTTATTTTCGAACATTTCTCAATGGAGTCTGATGGGAAACACTGGGTCTTGGCATTTACATGGATGTTATTTTGACATGTGTCCCCCCGATACGCTTCCACATGGCAACATCCCTGCCCGAGGGCAGCGGAGTTCACCAGCAGCTGAGCTGTTTGGGTGGTTTTAATGTTTTAGTAATATTTAATGGTGAAGGATTGGCTGTAATCAAGCAGCTAAGCCTGGATAGATTCTACTAAAAACTAAGACTAAATGCTTCGATTCTTTATTTAATTCGATTTCAATTTAAGCCATAATTTAGCCAATTTTGTAATCATTTATTCAAGAAAGCATTAATGTCATGGCCTGTGGGTTTTATAGTTAATTTGGGGAAGTTTTATTATTAATTATTATTAATTTGAGTCTCCCAACTATTGTGCTTGTATTTTAGTTTTTGAATTACTTGCATAGTTTAGTTCTCTTGTTATAGATATTTAATCCCTTGTGCTTTAGTTTATTCCAGCCTCCCTGGGGTCTTCTTGCATCTTGTTGTTAAGTCTTCATCTCTGTTATGTGATTCCCCATTTAGTTAGTTCCTGTTTTATTTTGTCTCTGTCTCTGGTGGTTTTTTGTTAGTTTTTCTCTGTTTGTTATTGTCTTAAAAAGTTTCATCTGTGTCCCTGTTGCCTTCCCCTGTGTGTGAACTCTGTGGATTTATGCTATTTCTCGCTGCCCCTGGGATTACCTGCATCATCCCAATAAAGGTTTTTTTTTTTTTATTGTTGTTCAAGAAATCGGGCTCTGAAGTCTGCATTTGGGCCCCCGATTTGCACAATTAAAGGTTCTGCATAAAAGTGTGGTTCCATTCTTCATGGAGGGTTTTGTCTTTTCAGTGGAACTGGCAAAATTAGAAAAATTAAACCAACACAAATTAATTGCTCCTTTTTTTTATACGATTTCAGATGATTTATCTCATTTCTCTATACCATTAAAAAGTCACAGCTTTGTTACTGCAAGCTCATTTATGCCCATTCAGTAATTTATTTATTGTAACACTGTGGGGAGCCAAGCTGCTTATTAATCCCTGCATCCTTTACAAATGCCCACTGCTGTCAATAAAGACAGAACTGCCACATCTTTAGCAATATATAATATTTGCTGTGTTCTGTATTTGCAAGACTTTCAGCTTTATTGTTGGGAATCATCATAAATAAACCCCGAAGATCTTTATTTAAATTTAAAGATGTGATCCACACTCTTGGAAAAAAGAAAAAAGAAAGAAGAAGAAGCCCTGCCTCTGAATAAACTATGAAGTTAGGTGTTTACCTCCGCTTAGAGCACACACACACACACACACACGCACACACACACATGCTGACAGTATTTGAGAGTGTGTATGAGGAAGAGGCGCGGAGATATAATGAGTGTGTGTTTGGATGTGTTGCAGCGAGTGAGTAAATCCACAATTTGCTCACGCATTTTAGGGTGTGCAAAGCGTGCTCTGTTTTCTTCCTCAGGTGCCATTTCATGTTCGTACCCTTCATTTGGCATCTCAGTGCAGACATTTTTTTTTTCTTTTTGCACAGCACAACACATAGCGGTGGCTTGTGCCTTTTAGTATATTTTTAACAAGATATTCATGTCTGCTTGTCATTGCGAGTGAAAGTTACAAACAGAGTGAGGCGGGGGGGGGATGGGGTTGGGGAGTCTCAGTTATTGCAGCAACAGTTATTGATTTACAATTCTGCTGCTGCTCCTTCTTGCTGTTGAGTCTGCTCATGCTGACTTTCAGCAGGTTTTATACTAAAATTCATGTGTTTTTTTTCTTCACCTACCCCAAATCTCTTCCCCTGCTTTTTCCTCTCTTCTCTGCCCCCCCCTTTACATTTCACTCACGGCAGTTGTCGCTGGTTCAGCTTGACTGCTTCGTTAGGGCTCATCATTTGCATTCAGATTAATTATCTAATTACCGACAAATGTCCGGCGGCCACCCCACACTCCGGCTCGTCAGCTCTCAGCCTGTAATTATTTTAATCATTTACTTTCATCTGGAGCTTTCCTGCCATACTCCTGTGTTTAGAGGCCATTCTTAATTACCCTGCCAAGACACTCTTTTCATGAGAGGGAGGGGAGGGGAGGGGTTGGTTTGAGGGAGAAGAGAGCAATTGGGTGAGGGAATATGTGTGTGTGTGTGTGTGTGTGTGTGAGAGAGAGAGAGAGAGAGAGAGAGAGACCAATGGGGACATGATCCAGAGGCTTTGACAGCACAGAGGAAGCTCCCTGCTCTGCTGGATGCTCTTTCCTTTCTCTCGCTCTTTCTCTCTCTCTCTACACACCCTCCCCCCATTCAACTTCCTCATCTCTCCTCTCACCCACCCACCCCTCACCCCCGCCTCCACGCCCCGCTTTCCCCCCGTTATACTTCCTCCCTTTTTCCCTTTATCGCAAGCACACACAGGAATCGCCCGTGGGCTTCAGTGCTCTGACTGCTAATACACTGACACACACTCACACACAAGCACACACAACACACAGAAACAGGCAGACGAGAGAGTCATGCGCCCTGTTTGTGGCACTCATCAGGATGCACACATCTTTCCACTATCTGCCTGGAAAATCTATACTCCTCTTAGCTTGTATGTGTGTCTGCCTGCCTCCCACCAGATCCATCCATGCATCCACGCATCCATCCATCCATCCGACCTGCATGGCCGCATGTGCCACATGTCTGTCTTTCTCTTCTCCCCATCTCTTCTTCCTCGTCTTCACCGTTCGGACAGGCTAAAATCATGCCTGCTGCTCCCTGTCCTCCACTCAGGATGATAGGTCATACTCTCTCCCCACCCCACCCTCCCTTCCTCCCCGTGACCACTTCATAATGATGCTCTCACTCATCCCTTAAGCCACTCACCCCTCTCCCTGACTGCTCTTGTTAAGAAAAGCAAGAAAGAGGGAGAATGAGAGAGAGAGAAAGAGAGATACAAGCTCTGTAATTGGGCTCTTGAATTTTTAAGTCACTGGGGATGAAAGTTTAATGAAAAGATGATTATCTACCAGTTTATCACACCACTGTTTCATATTTCATTTTCATATTCTCATTCTGAGCTGCATTGTCCGCTCTGGCAGCTGTGGAAAAGGAGCTGTGATCCAGTGCATGTGGAGGAGAAGAGGAGGAACAGATGCGACGAAGAGAAATGTTAAGGTCACGATGCACAGGAGGCACTTTAAGGAGACACAGATGAGACTTTTTGTCACTCACAACTCAGTGTTTATTATTCCACCTTTTTTTTTGGGGGGGGGGTAAAGCTGATTTGTCACATTGATCATCATTTATGGCTCCTAAGAGAAATGCTTTTCTCATTCATTATTCCATGAATCATTGTCTGTTTGGCAGATGCTGGTGCAGAGTTGATGCACTGCTTTTTTGGAAAATCTGAGGCAATCAGTGAAAATGCTAGATAAATGTGATACGGGATACGGGAAAGATGTAGGATCTCTCTTCAGTTTTTATGGGGTTTCATCGCAGTGACCGTCGCTTATTTCTGCAAAAACAACTGGTTGACTGAGCCTGTGTGGCATTTTATCATGAGGTTAGATACTCATTCTTAGCCCCAGCGATCCAGATAAGAAATTATGTGTCTGTAAAACAGAGGATCATTTTGAGAGGATCAAAGGAAACTTCATGAACACAATTTTGCAGATTTAGTCATAATGAAACGGTGTTCTTGTTGCTCTATCGAGTGGATGCTGGTAAATACTGAGCAAAAGAATCAAAGATGCAAGTATGGTTTGTGGGATGGCTGTGGCTCAGGTGATAGAGCTGACTGTTCACTAATCAGAGGGTTGGTGGTTTGATCGTAGCTCCTCCGAACGAAATACCCTTGGACAAGATCCTGAACCATGAGTTTCCCCAGTGCATCCTTCGGAACGTGAGTGTGTAAACATTAGGCATAGAAAAATGATTTGTATTAGTGTGTGGGGGTGTGTGTGTGTGAGAATGAGGCTTGTAGTAAGAAAGAGTTTTAAGTGCTCAAATTGAGTAGAAAAAGAGCGTGAAAGTACCAGCCAAGCATTTACCATGTTATAGCCATTATGAGACACCTTAAAGATGCAGAATAAAATTTTTGTGCGCACGATTACCACGGGTATCACTGTTACTTCACCTTCCACATCTTCTCTAGCTCTTCTCTAGCCCTTGGTATTTATTCACCTTCTCGAGTTCCTTCTTCTTGATGTTACTGTCGGTTGGTATTGCTACATCTATGACTGCGGCCTTCCTCCTCTGCTTGTCCTCCACTATTATATCCGGTTGGTTAGCCACCATCAGTTTGTCTGTCTGTATCTGGAAGTCCCACAGGATCTTAGCTCAGTCATTCTCAACCACCCTTGGGGGGGGGGTGTTAGAGCTTGTTCCTGTGCTGCCATTGTTAGTGCCTCTGTGCTGTCTTTCGGTCCAGCTTCACCAAGCCAGGATTTGTTCAGATGTCAGCCACTTCTTCTATCTGCTGGTGGTACATGCCGTTCAGGGACCTGTCCATCCATTATGGATCTTGTTCTTCCTCCTCTTCTTTCTTGGGTTTCTGCTGCCTGAGGTATTCACTGCGCACATGATCCTTTGTGGCCATCTTCCTGATGTATTCATGGATTGTTGTTGTTTCATCTAGGACAGTGGTTCTGACACTCACTAGTCCTCGGCCTCCTTCCTTCCGCTTAGCGTACAGTCAGTGGCTCCTCCATTGGCCAGCTTATTATCCCAGCAGGGTATCTGACAGGGTATGTACTGAGCCATGTGCCTGTTCATTTTAGTTGCTATTAGGAGCTTCCATGTTCTTCTGAGGCAGGTTATTGGTTGGACAGTCGGACAGTCATTCTGGGTATGTCTTAGTCTTTAGCAGCTGGTTCATTTGTGCTGCCAGGAGCAGCAGTTGGAGTGGAGTGCAGTCAGCTTCTTTAGCCAGTAGGTCTGGCTCATGTCAGGGCCTGGTACTGTCCAGCTCTTCATGTGTGAGACTCTTTCCTGGATGTCTTCCACTGTGATGTTACTGGATCCTGGTGAGGTAGGTTGTTGTGGTCTGCTCTTAGATCTACTTGCTACTGAGTCTTGGTAATTGGCCACATAGGGTCCAGGTTTCCAGTTTAGCCATGATCTTCATTTTCATCTGCTGTTCTTGGGGCTTGATACCCAATCAAGGAGTGTAACCTCTCACGTAACCTGAGGTTACATGTGTAGCAGCATTCCAACAGTTCCCTATCCTCATCTCGTGTACACTTATGCCGTATCCTTGTTCCAGTAGCCCACTCATCAGTATGCCCTAGTTCCTCAACTCCTGATGCGGACCTTGTTAATCCAGGTGACGTCTATGGCTTCAGTTATGTCTCTCGCTAATGTGCTGAGGTAGGCTCGGGTAGCATGGGGGACCTAGCTACTCTCCTTTTAAGCCTTCCTGATTGGCTGCTCCTCTCAAACAGAAGATTCAAATGTCATTATTTGAGACTTTGGCCATGTTTAATATGAGTATATACACAGTGTGTGTGTGTGTGTGTGTATGTATATGTATGTGTAGTATGAAAGACAATAGGGGTCAGCATAATACTCATACTCAATACTCATGCTCCCACCATGAAGGCTTTCTTCATGCTACCAGGAAGACAGGTATTGCCTTGTTTTTGTTGCATTTAAACATCACAAGTCAAAAAAAGCGAAGTTAAAACATCTGTAAATTGTTTTTTGTTATTTAATACCATACACATCAAACACATTACCATGTTATTAAAAATCACAAATTTTCCTAAATTAAATACAATAAATTCTAAAAATACATCAAACCACACCAAATTTTCGATCTGTTGTTTTTTTCTAGAGCTCTTTGTGTACAAAAACATACAGAAATTAAATTTCGTGGTTGAGGCATTTATCAATAGATAAAATCAGTGCCAACACTTAGCTTTGAAGCATCACATCCTGACTAAATTTATGGCTTTTAGGCTATTCCTTTATTTATGTATGACCTCCATATGCACCCTGAAGACAGTTCAATACAAAGCACAAGGACACTCTTGCCTTTTATTTAATCGATGAGATAAACAGGGAGCTGTTTGTTATTCATTCTCATTATTCATAATAGTCAGGACATTAATCCCTTTTGCTGGAAGATGGTGTGAAAAAGCACTGAGCTTTGTGCCGCTCTGACATGAAGCACTTTTGCCAAACCCCAGTGGAATAACAGGGACAGCAGAGTTTTGAAGGGGATTATGTTGAGGACCCACACATAGCCTCAGGCCATAGTTTGGAAAGAGGACACAGTTTGGACTGAAGAGATTAGAGACCAAGGTAGGGTGCAAAGAGGTCCATTTCCAGGCAAAGATACAGCCTGTGTGGGTCAACATGGGGAGCTACCATCCTCTGTGATAAATGCATTTTCGTAATTTTGCAGAGACTTCTTCTGTGAATGCATGACAGTAAAGATAAGAGGTGATGCTTCCACGTGACAAAAGGAATTTTCTCTGAGTTCAGGGGGCATTCAATTTGTATCCTTTATTTTATTTTGCTAATTTTGGCAAAGTTGCAGAGATAAATTCATGAGCTCCATTATTAAAGAGCTTCATCTCCGTCTACAGGCCACCATATGTTGAAGTCTGCACTTCAAAAAACTAAAATCCAATAACCTGTATGAAAGAAGCCTCTGGGGACTACAGTGCGTTAACCCTGCTTTATGAGTTACAAGGCATTCGCTTAGTCTCCTAAAACGCCTTCAAAAAATGTGGGATCTGTATCATTCTCCCTCCTTATCAGTTTAATCCACAATTTCACGCTACAGAGGCGGAGAAGGACCCACGCCGGGTTGTTGCTTTTGTGGCCGTGGTGTCACCGTTTAGCCGGATCTCTGCGGCTCGGGGGTGGGAGGGAAACCTGGGAGACCAGCTCCATCTCTAGGCCGGGGTGGGAGGGTGGAGAGGAAAGAGAAAGAGCACGTTAAATGGAAGTGACAATCTGCAAACATTCCTGCCGGCAGCTGCGCGGCATTCTCCATAGTTCACCACCCTCTGCTCGGTCACCGGGCCCCCATGACCCCCCTGTGCCTGGCACACGCACCTGCCTCTCCCAGCCGGGCTTTCACCGACAGCCAGATAATCTATGGGCGGATCCCGGCCGTGGCTCCCCTCAATGTGCTCTTGAGAAAACCCCTTATGCGTGAAAAAGCCCCCTTTCTCCATCTTTTGTTCAACACAGTTTTATGGGACAACATTGGGCATTATGAGGTTTGGGGGATTTTTCACGGGACTCTATAGAAGGGTATAATCCTTTCAGGCATGGGACGAATAAAAAAGTTTTAACCTGCTGTTTTCATATTTATTAGCTGGTTATAGCAGACGAGGCAGCTGAACCATCAACACACACACACACACACACACACACACACACACACACACACACACTCATCCCCCTCTGCACACACAAGCTTCAAGTCCTGGAATCAGTGGATGATAAGATGATTGCGAAAGACCCTCATAATGGACCTGATGGCTTTAACTAAATCAGCCAAGAGAGTCAAGTGGGTGAGCGACACTCAGGTCAGAGAGGCCTTAAAGGAAGTCTAGTTGTTTTTTTTTTTTTACTCCTTTCAACAGGTTGTTACAGATCCTATGCAGAGGATTTGACTTTTTCTAAAGTTAAGACAATGTTTTATTTTTTATTTAAATTTCATCCACCTATCCATTCATCTATAGTACTGTGCAAAAGTCTCGAGCCACCCCTCATTTATTTGCATTTTGCTTCCGAGAAGCCCTGTGATCTCGGATTTTTAAAAAAGTGATCCTGAGTAATATTTTTCCAGGCTTTCTGAAGGTCTTTCACAGTTTTTCTTTAGACATTGGCTGCTTTTTCACTCATTTTCAGTCCAGTCCTTGTACCTGACCATTTTCAAAGGAATATGGTTTTATTAAGCCACTTAACACCTTTGAAACTTTCAGGTATTTAAAAAAAAAAGCACCTAACTCAAAGGGTGAACCAGTGTCATATCTTTGGGTATTTTGTTATTAGCAGCCTGACACAAAAACACATAAAAAAGAAGAAGTGGCAGGCCTAAAAGAAAAAAAAACTGTGTGCTGCAGATGAACAATATCAGAAAGTTATATCCTGAAGAAATGAAGCCTCATCAGAAATGATCTCAGTGGAGGTGTGGCTGTCAAGAAGCCATTCTTAAGGAAGGGAAAGGGAGAAAAAGGCTGAGGTATGCCAAATTACACAAGAACTGGACTGCAAATCAGTGGCAACGGGTCTTATGGAAAGATGAGCCTGAATTTGACATGTTCAGTTCAAATCATTGTCAGCAGAGAGACACAGCCATCTGTAAAACACGATGGAGGCTCTGTCATGGTTTGGGGGTGCATTTAAGACAGCAGTGTTGGTGTTCTTGTCAAAATTGATAGATTTATGAATGCAGAAATGTACCATCAGATTTTGAGCCACCATGCAATATCATCTGGAAAGCCTCTGATTGCTAATGGCTTCAGTTTTCAGCATGATAGTGGTGCCAATGCAGTTGAAGCATACCTAGAAAAACACACAATGGAACACCATCAGTCATGGATTGGCCTCCCAGAACCTCAGCATTGTTGAAGCAGTGTGGGATCATCTTGACAGAGAAAAGACAAAAAACAAAACAAATGACCCAACATCCAAAGAAGAACTTTGAATGTCCTTCAAGAAGCCTGGAGAACTATTCCTGATGACTACACTTAAAGAAATTACAAGAAAGCTGCCTATGAGAGTTCGGACTGTGTTCAAGAATAAAGAATTGTCTTTAGAACACTCTTTTGCAGTACCTATTCAGTGTTTCTACCGTGTAGTCAATATATTTGTGTATATTTTTATACCAGATGAGTGGGAACCTTAATGGGTCAACTTCTGTGGTTCTTAATATAAATAAAAGTGGCTTCAAAGAGGCTGAGTCCGGATGGACAACAGTTAAAAGCAGTCTGTAAAATCCTAAAATTTTAGATCAAATCTGCTTCGGTGCAGCCATTCATATCAGGATCCCACCACTCCTGGATTTATCCGCACATCCACACATCCCCGTGTACAGAAGTAGTAGCTTTTGCTCCACAGAAAGCCATCGGCTTCCTACAAATGAAACGCCAAACACGGACTTCTGTGCAACAGCACGATCTCTGTGACACCCACATCGTTGCTCATTTGCACATGCAGGATGCTTCAGGACAAGAACGAAGTTAACAGCCAAGCGACAAAAACAATAAATCAGAAGAACTGAGCACAAAGGTTTGTAGTATGAACATAGCCAGGAACATTCAGATGTACTAAATCTATTGTTAATGAGACTCTAAATTATTTAAATGTAATAATTGGGCTCTGCAGGAATGAGTAAAGTAATGATAACTGATAGTTAAGACACACTGAGAAATTTAATTAAACTTCTCCACACCCATTAAATTATACTTCACACATTTTGCATTATTTGATAATGTAACCAGGTAGGTCTCTTGAGAGTTTTTAGCTCTATCTATGTTACACTGATGCTAATATTCATAAGGAAGATCCAAATACAGACAAAAAGCAAAAGGCAGTTTATTTATTACAGAAAGAAAGAAAGAAAGAAAGAAAGAAAGAAAGAAAGAAAGAAAGAAAGAAAGAAAGAAAGAAAGAAAGAAAGAAAGATAACAAGGCACAGGTGAACTCGATCAAGACTTTGGCGAGGGTGGGCAAAAGAGCAAAGGCAGGAAGTAACTATGCTGAAAACTAACCTTCAAAATAAAGCAAGAAGTAAAACAAAAGAGGAAAAGAGGCAAGAATAAAACCACAGACAGTGGGAAACACATGAAAAAGGAATATCTATCTATCTATCTATCTATCTATCTATCTATCTATCTATCTATCTATCTATCCATGTTTGTGTGTTGTTTCTCCTCTCATGGCGGGTCTTTCTATCCAGTTCATCATACACAGGCCTCAGGCCCAAGCCTCCCCTCCACCCTTCCTCACCCACCATCCCTCCCTCCCTCTTCCTCTACCTCCCTCTATCCCCACCACCACCACCACCACCCCCTTTCTGTCAAAGCTGATTGTTTCCACGCCAGCGGAGTGCTGCGGGCGAACACACTGTCACACTACATCAGGCAGAGGGAAGAAGGGGAGAGAGAGCATGATAGGAAATATATGTATTTCTGTGTTCAAAAAAATCCCGACGCAACAGCTAAAGCCACGGCTGCAGCAGTGACTCCCGAACTTTTGCATGTCAAGGGCATCTGAATACAAGACCGCAGATCCTGTCCTGAGGAATCTTGATCTGTGGGGAATTTTAGTGTCGGAACAGAGTGATATGACTGTCTCTAGCTACTGTACACGGGGAGGTAAATGCGGCAGCAGGAAAGGATTTAAAGCTTTACACAGACATCAATGAAGAAAACATCAGGGGCTGTTTTCATTAGAGTACAGAAATGAGGTGAATCCAGGCAGAAGGCAGGATTTTTGACTAGTTTTTACCAGTGTGTTCGTAACAAAGGAAGAAATTTGACAAACTCTTGTGGTGAGAGGCATTTTGGAACTGCTGGACAATAAATCATAGGGAATATTTACCCCCTCCACGCAGCACACTGAAAATCACTGGGTCTAAACTTACATATTTTGGGTCAATACTGTAACCGTATTCAATAGCACTGTTATTTATTTTTATTATTATTATTGTTAAACTACTGTTTATTTAACCAAAATGGGTCAAAACCAAATAGTTATATAAACAGACAAACACAACAAGCTCGGGTTTAACCCTAAAAATAATACAATTTAATATTTGCTTGTGTAAAACTGACATTTAAATAAATAATCTGCAAGATTAGCAAATCATCAACAAATGGTAAACAAGTGGTTGTCAAACTGTGGGGCTCAGACTCACTGACAGGATGACCACAGAGACAAATTATGGAAACAAATGATTTTTTTTGTTTGTTATTTTGTTACATTTTTTTTAGGAAAGAAAACTTTACTTGTTATGTAGGGGAATGACAGAAAAATGTGAGAAATGCTTGTTTAGGCTCAGATTTCACCTTTTTTTTTGCCACACACCATCATTTTTTAAATAAATAGTTTTGCCAGACTATTTACTCAAGATCACATATGATGAGTTTGGCCCAGCGTTGGCCACGGAACGCTCAGGTTTGACTTTAAAGCTGTGACATGGTGAATGGTTGTATGTAAGAGTAAAGGTGAAAATTAAACATTAACAAATGCATGTTAACAAACCATATGAAGTATTTATAAGTAAGTTTTTTTTAAAAACTGCAAGAGGGCACCAATTTGGATAAGCGACCCAACAATAATATCAAAATAATGACACGTAACACAAGGTCAGATTTGATTGGCTAAGTTAACGCAGTGTTATTTTGTGTCTACACTTTTACTGTGTGTGGAATCAGTACGGCTGAAATCCTGGAGGACTTTATTTCACATAGAGATTCCAAAACCTTCAAATGTGTTCTTCTCAATTTTCAGAAGGACCTGCAAAAACATCTTCAAGGTAGAGATGAGACACAATGCACACAAGCGTACAAAATGGTGTCAGCCCTAAAATTTTGGTGTTTTTGATATGTTTTCTGTGTGGATCTGGTCATTTGAGCCCACGATCATCCCACGACCCTCAGATTTGTCTCAGTCCTGACGTCCTGTATTATATTATTCAACATGCAATGGAAAAACAATTGTGTCCCAATAGAAACCCTCCTCCCTGGTTCCCAGGTGGTCCCCCGTTAAGTGCACCACTGCTGCACACACTGCTGGATGAGCCATCCATGTGCGCACACTGCTGTCCTCTGGTGTCAGAACACAGAAGCAAAACCAGGGGACGGTGTGAGCTGATTGAGTGTGTGATGGAGCATCACCCTCTAGTGGATGCTGTGATCAGCTGTTGTGTGTGTGAGCACCAGGTCAGAGATGTATGTTTGGGTCTGTAAAGTCTAACAAATTATTAGCAATATATTTTTTTTATGCTTACGTTCTAAAATGTTTTTAATTGCGTTGCTAATCAAGCGTGAGGTGAGACTATACTGCAGATTACTGCTCAGGCAATCTAAGGTCAGCCCACTCAGGTCTTGTTTAGTAATTCCCCACCAGGGTGACCAGGTAACCCATCTCTTGTGGGACTGCACAGCATTTTGATCCCTTGTCCCTCATTTTAATTGGATCAAGATTTTAAAAACTGATTTTTTTTTCTCTCCCCACTTCCTTTCTTCACAGCAATCAGGATGCATATTTGAAACACGTCGGGTTCCCCGTGTGAGTGAGCAACATGGAGAGAGGAAGGCTAGGTTACTATCTCCACCCTTTGAACTACTAGTTAACATCAGGGTCACAAGACTCACAATCCCCTCACAAAACAGACTCTGGGGGCTGTTTTTCTTTCTTTCTTCTTGTCAGTGTCATTCAGTAGCTTGGCTATAAAAGCAATAAAATGGACATCCATAGGAATTGTGAAAAGCTCAATTAAAAATTTGAAAGATGCCAACAAACATGCAACCTGCACAGTTTGCTAGTAGAGTTACGCATATATTAGTCCCACATCATCCAACACAGTTTTGCCCCACATTCAGTCTGCAGATGTCTGGTCACCCTAAAACTAACTGATGACTCATTACACATCTTTCATCTGCCTTAGTTCATTAAAATAATCTTTCCTCAAAGCTGAAGTTAATCACATTAGAAAAAAGCATCTTTAAACTGACCTTCATATATATATATATATATATATATATATATATATATATATATATATATATATATATATATATATATATATATATATATATATATATATATTAAGAGAGAGAGAGAGAGGTAGTTCAGGTTTGCAACCACTGACAGGTGGCATAACAAACACACAGACCAAAATCTACAAGACAAAGAATATGTATATCCAAACTGCAGGAAAAACAGGGCGCAAAATGAATATTTCGAATATATATTTTGTCAGTCGACAGATTAGTCTGTCACTGCACACCCGTCTTTAAATGTGAGTATGAAAGACCTCATTTTTTAATCAGTCAAAAGCTTCTCACAGTCAGTGTGTTATAGGTACAACACCACCAAAATACATATCAGAAGAAAACTATGTAATCTCTTTAATGCCAGCTGAAATTATTGATCTTAAACTCGGCCCATAAGGAGAAGTGTTAAAACCATTTCTCTGCGAGTTAAATATATGGAAAAGTAAAGACCCCGAAACCTTGCATCAGACATTAAAACATTTGAATTGGGTGCTCTCCTTATTTGAAGGCGAAAAACGTGAAGTGTATTACAAAACAGAAAAATGCAGATGAGCCTCTTGGCGCTCCCAGTCGCCATGGGGGTCGCCACGAGGCCCAGCTGTGCGCACCTCTCTGCTCCCCAGGAAGCTTTGCTCTGAGAAAAACTCCATACCTGTCACTTCTCTGTGTCGTTTTTTTTTTTCATTTTTAGTAACCGACTGATTTAGCAGGTTTGCAGAAGACGATGGATGCGCGCAATGCGCTCCGTCAAAGCGCCCGCAGCAGGGGCCCCGACGGTCACGCCGGAGAAGGTGTTTATTCTAAGGACTGTAAGTAAAACTCTAGCACACTTTACATTTTACAGACGTTGTTTCATGAAAGTTGGATATAAATGGTTATCATCCCGGAAATATATGATGCCACTATTTACAGTGGCTGAAAACTTGAAAAATGATGGCCTCGTTGTCGTCTAATAAATAATTTACTGAATCTTCCAGGTTGTTTACTGCTTCGTGGCGTTTATTCTCCTCCAGCCACTCTTAGTACTTTTACTTCTTTATCTAAACAGGGAGGCCTCATGGGACAGTTTGACCTCTGAACTTAGGGGAAAAGGTTGGATAAGAGTATCCAGGTCAAAATCTAATTTCTAGAAACGTTCAATCATTAACAGTTTAACACTGAAAACATGTCATAATTGCGTTTTAACGTGAATTATTACTCATAGTATAAAGTCTTTATTAACCTGTATTATGAGAAATTCGTTAAGATGCTATTAAAAATTGCCATCATTGAATATTTTTTAAAAATTTAAATTATTGTGGAAACATTATAAACAGATAAACCAGTGTTTTTCTGATTATTGCTTAGAATTCATTTATGAACGCTCAATAAGTAATTTATTATCATTAATAAAGCCACCAGTTATTTTCTCCTCTACACAAAATTTCTACTGGTTGACTTTTTTAATGGCACCGGCTGGAGGAAACAGTTAATAAGCTTAGCGCCAGCGGATATTGTGGTACTGAATTACCCATCTAAAATATTGTCACATGCACTTAAGATACTGGAACACTCCTTTATCCCGAGGTAAACCTGATCAGTCAGTGTTTTTCCTTCGTGCCCCTGCAGCTTCATTTATCTCCAGCTTTGTTTCAGCTCATTTATAATCTCTAACTACCTTGAAATCACGTCTCGGTGGTTTACAGAATCGTCATCAAAGGCACGTTTGTTCCTAGATGTCCTTTTTTAGAGGATGTTTTCTATATCACGTTGTATACAAATCAGTGTTCTGCTGTAAACATGTTATCCGCTCAGATTTGTCGCCTCGCAAACACAACGAACGGGGGATCAATATGGAAATGGACTCAGACTTTCTGTGCGATGCCTGTGCGTCCAAGAAAGGCGATAAGCTTAAAAAAATAAATAAACGGGAATTGGTTAGGAGGCATAGCTAGGGATTATCCCAAACTTGCCCCGGGGTTTGGCTCCTGCGCGCAACCGGACCGGCGTCTGTTCACCGCGGCCGGATAGGACCTGCAGCGGCCCGGAGCGCAGACTGAAGCTCCCCGAGGGCATCCAGCGCCTCCCCACGACTGGCTCAGGACCGAGATTATAGGGTGGCAGCGCGGCTGGTATCTTTCCACACACACACACACACACACACACACACACCACACACACACACACACACACACACACACGTGGAAAGAGGTGAGATGATCTCAGAGTGCCTGCGGCAGCAGCCCTGCCCATAAAGATTGAGGCTTGAGCCCTCACACGGCTATCACACTCCCTGCAGAACACACACTCTCAGCCCCGTGTGATGAGCAGATACAAAACAACTTTGTTCAGCTGACAAAGAGGCAATTGTGAGCTCAAAGGCCATTGGCCCAAGGCTCCCAGTGCAGCAAGTACAGCTATAGAAGATAAAAACTGGCCTTCTTTAGTCATATCTGTTATGAGAGAGGGCTCCTTAAAATGTTCTTCGGAAATCAAAAGAAGCCTCTGTGCTCTCAAAGTGGAGTTATCAGCCATAGACTTTCTCTCAGACGCATCTATTAAAAATGTGATCAATCAAGATTAAGTTACATAAAAAAAAAAACATCCACAAAAAATGTTAGATATAAGCATACTTTATTCTTTTACTCTATCATAATTATGTACAGCATCTCATGGTATAAATTACCTCTAAGACAGGGACGTTTTCCAACACTGATTTTTTTCTTTTACACAGAGGTCAAGACAAACAAGAACACCATGTAGGACATAAACATTATATTATAATCACACTCGAGAGTTCATATCGTCATTGCTTTAATCAGAATGCATCCTAAGTCATATGAGATTTTGGTTTGGTGTAGAAGCTGAAGTTAAATCCAGCCTTCAGCTGACTAAAGCTGAATCTGACACATTAACTGATGGTATGGGTAGGAAAACAAGGAAGAAGACCAACAATCACCAACACAAAGCTTAAAAGTGCCCTTCAGGATGATGGGAAATTGCCCTTTTTCCAGGGAAAATATCTGAGCAAAAGTGCAGTTTTTAACCACCTGTTTCAGCTCCCTTCTCACGATTGACTGACAGCAGCGGCAGGAGCGGTGTTGGCCATGGCAGCGGCAGCGCCCATTCGCAGCAGCTCCTTCCTGTGAGTGAGGATGACGTCAAAGCTGGACTGCAGGCGGTTCTGCTGCTCCTGCACGCGGCCCTGAAGGGTGCGGACCCAGCGGATCAGCGCCAGGCGGCGGTACATGGTCAGCTGCACCTGGTGTTTCTCCATCTCCTGAGCCTTGAAGCGCTCACGGTCCCGCAGCGTCCACACGGTGTCCATCAGGTCTGGCATCTCACCATCTGAGTCTGAGGATTGATCGTCATCATCATCATCGTCAACTTGGTCTTCTGCTCCTTCCTCCAGATTTCCCAGGTTGGTTCTTGTGAGGGACTTGCGGCTGAAGCTTCTTGGTCTTGCAGCTAGTTCTCTATTTCCTACTGGACCACTTTCCTCCTGGTTCGATTTTGGCTCCCCAACTCCGATGCGGTCCCAGCCTCCCATGAGCATCCCATCTCCTCCACTTTCCATGTTGAGGGAGGACATGCTGCCGCCAGACCGGTAGCTGTACTCAGACTCTGAGTCGCTGTCTCCCCATTCGTCGCCGTTGTCCAGCGTTGCATCATAATCCTCTTCCTGCCTTCCTCTGAACTCCGTGCTGCCCTTCCTCCTCTGCTGCTCCCTCTTTCTCTCTCTGCTTTTCATCATCCTGGCTCATCATCATCCTTCCCTCCTCTTCCTCCATCCTCCTTTCCTCTGCCCCGTCAGGGGGCACTCGACCATAACCATCATCCCCACTCTCAATTTCGGGCAGGGGCTCAAGGCGGCTCCAGCAGGCCAGGCGGGAGCGCGGTGACAGAACCCCTGAGTTTTGAGGGTCATGCCCCAATGGGCCCAAGTTACGGGGACGCACCTGATTTCGGTTCTCATCTCCGCCTCCGCCGCTGCCTCCTCCTCCTCCATTGCCTGTGTAGCCCTCTTCATCCTTGCCCGGCAGGAAGTTGAAGTTGCCATCTTTGTCACACTTCCTGTTTTGGAATGAGGAGCTATTGTTGGAGCCTCCGTAGGCAGAGTTCAGAGGCTGGTCCTGATGATGAAGCATCACTGACCTCGACTGATTCTCACTGAAATGAGAAGGAATATAACATCAAAGCACAGGTAGGGGCAATTCTTTACTTCAAATAACCTTTACACACATCACTGCCAGACATTTCACTGTATGTGCCATCAGTTTAAATGTTTCTCAACTTCCTGGAGTCCAAAATGTAGATACAAGATGAAACTCTACTTGCATTCTACTTGAGATACACAATTCACGTACAAAGGGCTGACAATGAATACTTGCTAAGTTTCTAGAGCTTATTGCTTCAGACTGCAGCATCTAAACATCTTTGATAAATTAAAAAAAAGAGACTTTTGCAGAGAAACATCTATTAAAGAAACAGCACAGAACATCAAATAGAAGTTGTATCGAAAAATGTGAAATGATGCGCTCTAACAGAAGCGAGTCAAGCCAAATCACAGTGAAACGATAAATACATTTATGTCACGGTGCTTTGCAGGGTGTCAAACCTGTCAGTCCCAAAAAGCAGCAAAGAATAGTTCATTAATGGGTGAAAGGATGCAGTCATGAGCTAAAGCCACAAAACACAAAAACAACATAGGAAGATTTTATGCCCAGCCCACTAGAGCCCAAACACACACACACACACACACACACACACACACACACACACACTCCTTGTTTATAATGTCTATAACTACAGGCTGGTCTGCGCACTCCATTTCTATTAGCGTCAAATATTTACATGTCTCCTCAGAATGGAAATCTCTCTAATCCTGACTTCAGGCTGCTGTCAATCAGACCCCTCTCCTCTTCCTATGCACGCGCGTTCACGTGGTGCTGAAGGACAGCGATGGCGGTTCTGTGGCGTGCGCGCCCGCAGCAGGCGCATCCTGACGCTCGACTATCACGACGAGAGAAACGCGGACAATCCGTCCGAAATCGACACGTTTCCAGGTGCCGAGCTGATGCGTGAAAAGCAAAATAATCGAATAAATATTAATCTAATTCTAATTGCGGTGAATGTTTCTACGCCGTGCAAAAAACACCAAAACGCTGCGATCAACGTGATGAAAATAAAGGAAAATATTACCTAAGCAGTCCTGCTGCTGGGTGGATGTTTGTAATCTTTAAATGAGGACGCCGGGCTCTGCGCGGACGGCGGCAGAAAACGTAAAAAAGGCGACCAATGGCGCTCGGAGGCTGCATTTTACGGCTTATTGAAGACTATCGGGTTAAGAAACCCTGAATATGACAGTTCTGCTTCGTAATCCAAGCACTGCCCTTTACTAAAGCACAAAAAAGCCGTAATATTTTATCCTAACGCAATAAAAAAAGATAGTCAGAAATGCAGAGGGGAGGGGGGGGAGCAGGCATATTTAATCTGTGCTGCGTTATGTAACGCTCACCCCATATCTGTGCTGTCTCCTCTCTAGCCTTTCTCACATAAAACAACCTCAGAGCCTTCCGCTCATCTCCCTTGTACCGCTTGCATAACTCAGACATGTGAATCTATTTGCATGAGGAGCCAGTTTTTTTCTTACCTATTTTGCCGGTTTGCTGCTCGACAGAAAAGCTGGACACTGCGCCCTCCCAATTTTTTCCCCCTCCTCTGACCCTCCTCTATGTGATGTTTATCTTCCTCTTCCTCTCTCCTCCTCCTATCAGCCTCCCGCGGTGGCTGTGGGAAGGAGGAAAAAACCAGCGCTCGGTGACTAAAAGCATTTCCTAAACTGGGCTGGGACTGAAGGAAAAAGGAAACCGTGGAGAATGAAAGGACAGAAAGTCTGTCAGCTGCATTTACTGTTTATTTAAGAGCGGGTCTAAATTCCCAGAAACACTCCTGTTTATATTAAAATCATTTCCAAACTATGGAGTAAACGTTTTTCATATCCACACTTAGATAAAAGCATCGCCCATCAGATGCTTAAACTGTTACAGATGTACTGTTATACATGTGAAACCTGTTCCACCTTTGAGGTCCATAATAGGAGAACACAGTTTGTCCCTGTTCTCTATTCATAAATGGGATATCAAAGGCAATGTGTTCTAGTGATAATGTACTGTATCCCTTATTTCTAAGTCTTACAAGTGGCGGTAAGTTTGTTAAGAATGACTGCAAATAAAAGACTTACCACACTTGGAGAGGGAAGTGATGTGTCCACCTACGTCCTTTTGCCAAAATATTTAAAATACTTATGGACTCCTTTGGAAAAGAGAGTTTAGTTTGTAATTGTGTAAAAAGAAAGAAAAATAAACTATTTAGTCTGTAACAGGTTTGTAAAAATCACTGAAGGAGAAACAGTTAAAGGTCATCAAAATTTATTAGATTTGTAACCAGGCATAGAAAGGAACATTTACCCAAGGACTGTACTTGTGCTTTCCTTTGAAGTGCACTGATGTTCTACTACTTAATACTTTTTACATACACAACCCCAATTCCCTAAATTAAAGACAGAAAACATGCCAAAGGTTTAAACTGAAACATTTTACTATTTCCTGAAAAATTCTCACTCAGTTTGAGTTTGATGGCAGCAACAGATCCCACTGGGGCAGGGCTGACAAAAAACTGGAACAGTAAGTGGTGCTGAAAAGAAACCAGTTCAGTTAACAGGCAACAGGTCAGTAACATGATTGGGTATAAAAAGAGCTTCTTAGAGATTTTCTCAGAAGTAAAGATGTGCCAAATTTCACCAATCTATTAATATATATATATATATATATATATATATATATATATATATATATATATATATATATATATATATATATATATATATATCATACACAAATTGTGGAATGATTTCAGAATAATGTTCCTCAGTGTAAAATTGAGAAGACTACAGCACATCTACAGCACATAATATCAAAATATTGAGAAAATCTGGAGAAATGTCTGTGCACAAGGGACATGGCTGAAAATCAGTATTGGATTCGTGCCCTCAGGCAGCACTGCATTAGAAGCAGGTATGATTCTGTCATGGAAATCACTGCATGGGCTGAGGAACACTTCCAGAAATCATTGTCTGTGAACACAGTTCTCCATTCCATCCACAAATGGGGGTTAAAGCTCTATTATGAAACCATATGTGAACATGATCCAGAAACACTGTGGTCCTCTTTGGGTCAAAGTGCATTAAAAATGGATGGAGGCAAAGTTGAAACTATGGAAACTATGGATGCAGCGTCCTCCAGACTAAAGAGGAGAAAGATCATCCAGCTTGTCATCAGTGCTCAGTTCAAAAGCCTGCATCTCTGACGGTATGGGGTCTATTGGTGCCCATGGTATTAGCAGCTTGCACATCTATAAAGGCACCATCAATGGAGAAAGGTATATACAGGTTTTAGTGCAACATATCCTCCATTCCAGATCAAGTCTTTTCAAGGAAGGACTTGCATACACTGATCGGGCATAACATTATGACCACATGTCCAATATTGTCCCCATTTTGCAGCCAGAACAGTCCTGACTCATCAAGACATGGACTCCACTAGATCCTCTAACTCCTGTAAATTGCAATCAATGGATCAGACTTGTTTGTCCAGCACATTCCATAGATCCTCAATTGGACTGAGATCTGGGGAGTCTGGAGACCAAGTCAACACCTCAAACTCATCGGTGTGCCGTTCCTGAACCATTTTTGCTTTGTGGCATTGTCCTGCTGAAAGAGGCCACATCCATCAGGGAATACCGTTTCCATGAAAGGGTTTACATGGTCTGCAGCACTGCTTAGGTAGATGTTATGCCCAAAGCACCACACTGTGTCCGCTGGCCTGCTGGTTCATCACTATTCCTTCCTTGGACCACTTTTGACAGATACTGACCATTGCAGACCGGTAACACCCTATAAGAGCTAGTTTGGGAGATGCTCCGCCCCAGTCGTCTAGCCATCACAATTTGGCCCTCATCAAACTTACTCAAATCTTTACACTCACTCATTTTTCCTGATCATAACACATCAACTTTGAGGACAAACTGTTCACTTGCTCCCGCCCACTAACAGGAGCCATTATTCACTTCACCTGTCAGTGGCCAAAATGTTATCCATGATTGCTAAACTGCATATTGAATTATTTGGGAAATGGAGGAAATCACTAAAATCAATTCAATTTAATTCAATAAAATTTTATTTATATAGCGCCAAATCACAACAAACAGTCGCCTCAAGGTGCTTTATATTGTAAGGTAAAGATCCTACAATAATTACAGAAAAAAATCAAAACGCCCCCCTGTGAGCAAGCACTTGGTGACAGTGGGAAGGAAAAACTCCCTTTCAACAGGAAAAAACCTCCGGCAGAACCGGGCTCAGGGAGGGGCAGCCATCTGCTGTGACCGGTTGGGGCTGAGGGGAGAGAGACAGGACAAAACACACACTGTGGAAGGGAGCCGAGAGTAATAATAACTAATGATTAAATGCAGAGTGGGGTATAAACAGAGTAAAAAGAGGTGAGTGAAAAGAAACACTCGATGCATCATGGGAAACCCCCCCCCCTGCAGCCTAAGCCTATAGCAGCATAACTAAGGGATAGTTCAGGTTCACCTGATCCAGCCCTAACTATAAGCTTTATCAAAAAGGAAAGTTTTAAGCCCAATCTTAATCGGCGTGTTGACTAAAGTCAGTTTAAAGTAATAAGAAACACAGCAGTAAATCCAGACTCTTCCGATTAGTCACTGAACGCACCATCGTCATCAAGCTGGTGAGAGTGCATATTATATAAACCCGACAGAGGATGTTGAGAACCAGATGTTAGGAGCCACATTGTGATGTTCAATCACAATATGGTTCGTCATCGACGGTCTCAGGTGTGTTTATCCAAAATGTTACTGAGAATGCAACAGAGGCACAAGAAGGACCGCAGGATTTGTTGCAATGTGATGTTTCTCCAAGCTGGTGACTGAATTTTTTTGGGACTGTCAGATCAGAGGGGCATGGCAGTGGTATCTCCGTGTGAGAGAGGGCGAGTGTGCATGTGTGTGCAAGTGTGTTTTCTGGAGGTGTGTGTCTGGTATAGAGAGGCTACATCAGACAGACTTAACAAGTGTTTGCTGACTCTCTCCTCCCTGCACTCATCTCCCTGACATAATGTTGCTGGCGGCAGAAATAAAAAACTGAACCTCCCTCCACCATGCGCGCGCGCGCGCACGCACACACACACACACACACACACACACACACACACACACACACACACACACACTCTCTCTTCTATCTCGTTCCTCCCTCCCTTTTCTCCTTCAACAACATCCCCATTCAAGTGCATCAGCTCCAGGCATCCTCTCTCCCTCCCTCCCCATTCCTCACCCTCCCCATCGTTCACCAGTAGCCTAAGCACATAAAAAATACATCAAACACAGCCGTCCGCCCAAGGCCTCGTCACACGCAAAATCATCTCTCCTTCCATCTCCCCCTCTCGAAAAGAAAGAAAAACCCAAGTTACAAAAGACAACTACAGAGGACACTGATGGAAAGAGAGATAGACTGAACTCGGTGGACTGAGGGTCGTCTGCAAGGCCTCCTGGGGGAAGAAAGATTATTGTAATGTTAACACAGCAGCCCTGCCTCCCTTTGACACACACACGGAAAGAGTAAAAAAAGGAGCATGACTTACCTTGTGCATAATAAGGCCTTGTTTGAATTGTATACAGCCTGCAGCACCATGACCCACTTCCCTCAGTTCAGCTCCACATCTGCTCCGGCACCAGTCTCGGCTGTGACAGTGGCCGAGGGCAGCCGGCAGCACCCGTGGGCTACACTGTCAGATCCCCGGTGCTGAGATGCGCAGAGAATCTGCAAAGAGGAGCTTGCTGGACCTCCAGCTCACAGCCAGCACTCTTTAAAAATCAGCCAAATCACCCAAGAGGTGCTAAATTGAACCACTAATCCAGTACAGAGGTCGCTTTGCACTCTAATTATACACTTTTATTTTAAATATGAGTATACGCACATACACACGCAGTGCTGACACAAGCACACACACCCTTGGGTGCTACAGCTCATGTTTCTCTTCAATTATTCCACCCTCTTCCCTCTCTCCTCCTCATAATCTGAATAACACCAGATCCGTGTCCTCTAGATATTTAGAAGCTGGGCCTCGATGCCAAAACATATAACCTTCCTCCTCTTTCAAGTGTAAAGTGAATGTGGAGTTCAGGCTGGGCGGTGGGGGGTGGGGGGGTTGGCTTCACTGTGCTGACCTCGTAATTCCCTCTCGGGGGTTAAACAAAGTTGTGAAATTCAGTTTGGAGAAGAGGCTATGGTGTTGATGCACAAAGAAGAAAAGACTCGCAGACATTATTCCTATTAAATTCTAATTAAAATTGATTTCTTGACCCTGCTCATCAGGCCCCAGGACTTGGAATCAAGTCTTTATGTCAGTTAATTGCATATAAATGGCACGGAAATGATGAGCGATGCGGCTCAGTGCTGAAAATATATCCAACGATTCTCTGCCCTTTACATTAATGTTTTGACAAAGGCTAAAAAAAAAAAAAACAACAAAAAAACAGAGAGCGTATTCTCTGCCATAACACCACCAGGATTAAGCCAGCCTGCCTGCAGGTACAGCAGCGCTCTACAGGCGGGGCCCTGCATGGGGCTCGTTCCAGACCCTCCTGGCGTTGGCCCCTAATGATGTGTAATGGGGCCTCCTGTGCCCGATACTAACCCCAGGACCTTCTGCTAATCACTGTGGCTACTAATGAGATGGAGAGACATGAAAGGGCTCGTTAGAAGACCATCCTTTTAATGCCAGCCTATTATTAGCCACTTACCAAATCATTAGTCTCTAAACTGCAATTATGCTTTAAAATAGGAGGAAAAAGTGAAAAGAGTCAAGAGAGTCCTTGAAAGGGTGGAAATCTGCCACAGACAGGTGACATGCAGACACCTATACACGCCCCACACCTCTTAGTTCGACTTAAATGGATTTGAACATGTGAGGAAAGGAGCTGCTGCCAAAATCGAGGGTTTATTGTATAGTATTTTACACACAGCTCACTTCAGTGCTTTCACGCGATGACAGACTCCGACATTAACTCCTGTTTTTGGGTAGTTATGAGTGAAAAAAAACTTGGATCTATGCTGTCCATGAGCACGATTTAAATAACGATGAAACAATATAACCATCTTTATAGGCAATATGTAAACCCAGACAAGTCCTACTAGCAACTTATGTAACACGAGAGATGAAAATGCAAATCGCAAACTCAAAATAGGGAAGAAAAAAAAAAGTGAACATAGAAGCACCTCTTATCCTCTTCCACTGATGCAGTGCCAGTGTCTACTTACAGCTGGTTTCATGCATCCCACTAACAACAACAACTTAGAAAAGCTGGTACCAGCTTGCCACAATGAAGCTGATTGGTCCAAAGTTGTTGGCACTGATGTTGGTGGGCACTGGAGGGGCTTAAACAAGAAATTCACCAATGTTTAGCTGCCACACATTACCCCCCTCCCCAACGATTTTCTTCTTGAGGAAATTATTGCAACATTTTGTAGCAGCTGTTCAATAATCATTTATGAAAATAGTTCTTAAAACAAAAAAAAGAGGCAGAATTGGCTCCTCGAATTTGTAAATTCCCCCAAAGCTTTAAAAATTTCCAGTAGGTTTTAAAATTGGGGGATGGGCTCAGCAGGGCTGAAGCCGATCCCAGCTGTTGTATGGGAATACAACCTGGACAAATGGGCTAACACGCAGAGAAACAAGAGTACAGCCACACCTCTGGTCTGTTTAGAATCATCAGTTAACCTAACACGCACATCTTTGGACTGTGGGAGGAAACCCCCTGAGGCACAGCATGCAGCCCCACACAGAAAGGCCCCGGCTGACCAGGAGGTTCAAACTCTGCCCCCTTCATGGTGCAAGGCAACAGTGCTAATCACTGCACTACCATGAACCTGACACCCAGTGTAAGTTTACTTGTGGAGCTTTTAAATTGGGCCTTTTTGGTTCATGTATATTTTATGGCTAGTGACAGAACCTCTCACCCTTTGTCCCAAATATATTAATTTCATATTCCCAGGACGTTCAAAACACTAGAATAAGAATTATTTCTTAAAATATTTTATTTACACTGTAAAACAAATACATTTAAGACATCATACAAATAAAACTCTCTACCAATTAAAGAAAATCCATATGTACATGATAAAATATTTCTAGATGGACTTCAATCAAGTGGCCCAAATTAGGTCAAGTCAGATCAGATGAATGCTGCTGATTGTATAACGGATTTGAAATTTACACACACGAGCTGAACTAATGACCAGGAAGTGTGCAAGTCAAGGGTTCACCAAGTAAACACTAACAGGATCTTCTGGTGTGTTTAGTTGGTGGTTTATGCTTAACCACAAAATGGGCACAGATGGGAAGACATCTCCTAATCCTGCGATCACCCTGAGTTTTGCCACTGGCTTTGCTTTTCCCAGTCTTATTGTGAAGTGAAATACTGAAAGTTAAAGGTGGGTTCTGCCTCCTCACTGCCTCTGTTAACAGCTGGAAGAGAAACCCGGACTCCCAGCCCGCTGATCATCCTCATTCAGTTAGTGTGCGGCATCATCAGTGGTCCAGGAAGTTGAAGATGCTCCTCTGAGAGCCTTTGGTCTGTCCTGCAGGTTTGTTCTCTCGGCAGACCCTCTTTGCAGCTGGATTCGCCGCTTCCAGCTGCCTTCTCTTCTTCATTGTCTGAGGAAGACATGTGAGTTGAAGCCTTTTTAAAACACTGCTGTACAAAATTAAAAAAAAAAAAAATACTGACCAGTGATAGCACACACCACTGGGACCCACAGTGTAAAATGCAGTCTTTAATCTACCGTGGGAAGTGTGGACTTTGTCTCCACCTAGTGTCCAATATGTAGAACACGTCAGAAACCATGAATTCATCACATTCACATGACTCTCATACTGAGCAGAAGCCCCAAGCTCTGTGGAAAATATTTTGTTTCTGTGCTTATTTTAGAAGAGTGAGACCTTGCCAAAAGACACAAGCAGACAAAGTTAGGAAATCAGACTGAGTGAAGACCAGTGTGATTTAGTCCTGTAAAAAACATTTTCAGTGCAGGCCACAGTCAGTCCTGCACACAAGAAACTAAGATCTAAAGACATTTTTAGATCTTTTAACCGTCACACAATAGCAAATACATGGAAAGCAACCCTAACTGTTCCTGTTCCGACATCCCTCTAGACCCTCGAGCCCCAAATACTTGAGACCAGTCGCAATTACATCACTGGTCATGAAATGTTTTCAGCACCTGGTGAAGAGCTACAGATTGTTGGGAACTGGACTCCCAAGGCTGGAATACATTTATAGGGACCGTGCTAAGAGCAAGGTGAACACTTTAGTGTTAAACTGTTGCCATCTGCACGGTCCTGTTGCAAAAAACTGATCCAAACTGTCTCATTTGTTAAGCCGTGAAATTTCTAAACATGAGCAACACGAGTCGCCGATGTGGTCTGACCAAAACATCTCTAAAAGGCAGTGAAAGGGTCTGCATGCATTTCATACTTATATGTTTATTCCATACTGATGTATAGAAATGTCATGTGGTTTCTGCTGCAATCCAGTTTCCCCATCTATCTAAACCTCTGGCGGCATCTCCGAAAGGTTTTTAAGGCATAGCTGACTACATTTTACCACACTTTTGTAGCCAGTTTTATTAACTGGGGTTTAAACTGTGGCTGACATCGCTGTTTATCAAATGGTCAGATATAAACAGGACACCGTATAAATTTCTGCTAAATAAATTAACACAAACTCATCGCTTTTACTGTGCAGTCACTCCCCAAAGGCCCACTCTGAGAGGGGGAAACCCCCATAACAGTGACTCTAAAGGTTAAAGAAGAACTTCTTTAGCATCCTTACAGCCAATAGAGGAGTGACTGTAAAACTGTGGAGGGCTGACTGAATTTATTTTGAATGTTGTCTATGAAGGGAAAATAAACAAAATTATGCTGATGCTATCATGCTAAGTTTGTGGATCTTTTTATTTTTTCGGGTGGCAGTGGCGCAGTGGGTAGGTGCTCACCTCGCAACCGGAGGGTCGCAAGTTCGAGTCCCCGTCTGACACTTAACCCACATGGCCTAAGTGAATGCTGTGTTGTCGGAGGGGCGAACTGGCAGCCACGCTTCTGTCAGACTGCCCCAGGGCAGCTGTGGCTACATTAGTAGCTTACCACCACCAAGTATGATTGAGGTGGGAATGAATGGCGCACAGAATTGTAAAGTGCTCTGAGTACCATGAAAAGTGCTATATAAGTCTAAGGCATCATTATTATTATAAGTGATAAAATTAGTGAGGGGGTTTTCTTGATTCCTAAAATTAGACATGCCAGAATGAATTTCAGCGCATCTAAAAATCTTCAGATTTGTCTAATTTTCTACCAACTGGAACCCATTTAAGGGAATGCCACCCAACGTCCTTCTGGAGTCACAAATGTCTTATGAAAGACATCTACTAGAGGTCATGTGACTTTCACGGTTTACAAGCCTTCACAGTGCAAGAAAAACAACAAACGTCCTCTGCTGTGTCTGCAGCCTTTAAGAAAGATTAAAGATGGATTTAAGGACTTAATCATTCCTAAGAACAATTCAAGCCTTATTTTTCATTTTGAGACAGAACTGAATGAAGCCAGAGGGGACTGCGGACTGCGCTCTCCATTGTTTAACAAATTAGCAGTGAGGGTCACTGCATGCTGTTGCTGTGGGCCACCGAGCCACGATGCCAGGCAGAATATTCATCAGCTGGATGCAGATGCTCATTAATTGGTCGTACTGGATTCCAGAGTTTGTCGTTTTTGCAGCAATGCCGCATAAGCGCACGACATACCGGAGATATGAATTATGGTAAAAGACTACATTTATTCTAGCACTTTTATACTTAAATGGGATAAGTGCTTTACATTCTGTCTCTCGTTCATCCATTTAAACAGTCCCAGCAGTCTGAATGGATGGAGACAGCTTCCACTGAACACAATGACCCGTCCATCGGTGGGACTCAGTGTCCTTGATCAATTCACCTGTGATCAGGAGGAGCTCAGGTGAACTTTAACCTTTGAGTTTCTTTTGTTCAGTGAGACTTGGAGGTCAGCTCTGGTTCTGCTCATTTAAAAGTATTTTCTTGTTTCTACAATATTCAGAATTTTTAGCCATTTCAACAGTTGTTTTATTCATGTATTGACCTCTGTTTGTTTTGTTTTTTTAAAGTGTGATTAAAAATCTTCAGATTTTTATTTTCAAACTAAACAAGCAGTTTGAAGGCATCACTGAGGGCTACAGATGCTCATTTGAAACTGTTTTTTTAGACAATTTATGGAAAACTTTATTCATGCCCGATCCAAAATTATTAAAATTAAAAAAGTTTGACTAAAAAACACTGCAATCACAGTAACTTACATAACGCAGCCGAGCCTATTCGGTGTGCTGAGTGGGATCGGGTGGTTTGGAGTGTAAAGTGAAGCACTCTTTGAACATTGTGCTGAACTTCTGTCACGTGCACCCATAATATAGATTTTAATAATAGCTTTTTTGGCATCATAACTCTGACTCACCTGTTTCTGCGGCACATCTGACGTGCTGACCTTCTCAGGGGAGAGCGCTTGGAACAGGAATCCACGGCTGCTCCTGGGGGCCAGAGGATTTCCCTCTGAGATGGAAGCCAGCTTCTGGAGGACGGACTGAGGCTGACTCAGGAGAGAACCTCTCCTCACCTGGAAGAAATCAGTGGAAATGCAGGATGTCACACAGGAAAAGGCCTAAGTGGGCTCGAACTGAGGCTGCTGTAGCAGATTTAACCAGTAACTATGTAACAAACAGCTGTACAGAAGAGCTTCCTTCTCATTTTTAAAACCCAGCGGATGTAAACGTGATGATTAACGTGAGGCAATTACTGTTGAATTCCCAATATACTACACAGACAACGCTTCAAAAACACAAAAATCAGATGAAATCAAGACTTCAAAACTGTATCCACGACATCTCTGACTTACCTGTGAAGGCTGAGAGGGTCTCTGGAAGGGATTGAGAGCTGCTGCCGTCTTCTTTTTTGGCTGTGGCGCCACAGGTGGCTCTGGTTTAAACAAGTACACAGTTCATTTATCAGTAATGACGGGACTTTTCTGCTACACATTAATTCCTGAACACAGAACGCACTTCAGGTCAGTTTAAATGCATGTACAAAAAGTTCAAACAGCCTTTAAATCTGATACACATCCCACTGTAGAACTCTGTCTTTCAGATGCAAGGATGTGAAGCAGCCAGTAAAAAACAAAAATGTAGCAACTAATTTCATTAATTTCTTTTTCCAGGAACACATTAATGTCTGAAAAGGTTAGAAAAATTATTGCTCTGAGGAAGCTTCTTTAGCAGGTAGCAGTTTCTCCCGTTTGTGTAGTCGAGTTTAGTTTACTGGGACACACGTTGATGTCTCAGTGCAGTCTCTGTGTGGAGCTCTCAAACTATATAGCACAACCCGACTGTCAAAAACACAGTAGATCAAAAAGTAGATTTCTTAAAAATTCAGCAACAAACTAAAAAACTGCACCAATCTTGTGGTCTTTAAATGATCCTTTTAGAGGTAATATAAAAATGCCCACTTTAAAAGCTCAGTTTAAGTTTTAAATTGTCTGGATTCCTCATTGCTTCCTAATGACTGGCCTCTTATTGCAGCTGGGTCCAGACTGTGATTGAGCCTTTGTTGTCTTCATCCTAAAGTTTGAACTAAAACGGTCTTTACTACTACCATAACCTAACTCTCATATCTTCCTTTTTTAAAATCTTTTATTTTTGTAACCACGCAAGACAGCCGTGGCAATAAATGCTGGACAAAAGCTCTTCTGGGTGTGTTTTTAAGCAAGCGGGATTCTTCTGGGACCTTTTATCAAACTAACCTTTTCTCTGCAGAGTCTTGGCGGTCAGTTTCTTGGCCAGCTTCATGAACTGACTGTCTTCCTCTCCAATCTTCTCGTCGTCTGCATCCAAATCTTCCCCCTTCTTGGCGTTCTGTTCAGACTGCGAGACGAGTGAGGAAAGGAATGAAGACAAAGCAGGAGCAGCCCTCACAGGGAACAGCACTGGCTTTCAAAAAAGTAGAACTGAAATCATCAAATTCAATATTTCAAGTGTTTTTCCATTAGGGTGCCCTCCTTAAAGTGTGTGTGTACAAAAACTACAAACCATACAACCCACCTGCTCCCTGAACCACTGTTCTCTCTCCAGCCTCGAGATCCTCCTTTGGACCTCAGCCGGGTCCACATCGTCCTCGTCCTCCCCGTCTTCCTCGCCCTCCGCTCCAGTTCTTTCAACGCTGAAATCATCATCTGGACCAAAGATTAAGGTTAAAAACTCTAAATGACAAACTCGTACAGCCAGCATTGATAATCTGAGGAATTCAAAAAGGTCAAACATCACTGACTTATACATATTTAATTTAGTTATGATTTTTTGTTTTCCATATTTTCCTTCGTCCATTTCCAATCTATATTGTATCCACTGATTTGTGGTAAGATGCTAAAATCAAACCCTTTGTGTTTACAGCGTTAACACCATGTTTAATTTGTAGCTAAATTGCTACAAAACAAATAGCTGAAAACCTTAAGATGCATTTATATTCCTGCTGTTGCTTCAATCCAAAAAAGCCTTTGGAATTCCAGGCATTTACGCCTTCATCCTGTAAACCCACCGATATTTTTCCAGCGGAAGCGACGAGCTCGTCCAGGCCCATCAGAGTGCAAGTCTCCATCAGCCAGGTAGCGCTCCTGGTACAGCCTCAGGCGACGCTTGTCATCATCCAAAATCTGCTTCCTTTAACACCAACGGATACATTTTTTTTACATTTCTGACTAATTTTTATGTTGCATGTTTTTCTCCAGCTGTCCCCTCTGTATTATTGTTAATGCATTTTCATCTTCACTCACATGTGGATCTTGTTGACTTGGTTGTGCAGCTCTTCGTCAGACGGAAGCTCTTCCAGAAGCTCCTCTTCCTCGTACTCGCTCCCTCGGCCCACGTCCTCGTCATCACTGCCTACGTCACTCCCCGACAGCTCGGCCTCCGAGTCCACGTAGTCAGTCAGTCGCCTGTGAAGTGAAGAAACCGTTGAAACCCGTGTCACAAGTGTGGATCAGCTTTGAAAATGACGTGTTTCTATATTGTTTTGTGCGGTGACTTTGTACAGACACTTTGCTAGGCCACAGTGTGAAGTGTTATTTCCTTCTTTCCTTATTAGTAAGGCCTGCTTATTCAAACAAAGCTGTTCCTGGCAGAATTCTTTCATACACAGCCGTATTATTACTATGGCACTACTGGAAAAAAAAATAAGTATCTAAAAATGCTCCCACAGCAGAATTCAGGCACAGCGCCCTGCCACTTTACTGCAGCTGTGCTGCATTGAAGGGTGCTGTGCTCACTTACATTTTCTTCTTTTTCTTTGCTTGCTGCGGTGCGAACACACCCTGCAGCTCCTCCTCTTCCACATCATTGTTCTCCTCTTCACTGGATTCTGCTTCTTCATCATCATCATCATCATCATCTTCCTCCTCCTCTCCATCATCATCATCATCATCACCGTTGTCATCCTTTACACCCACAAGTAATTTTTCACATTATAATAGTTACTATATACAAAAAATATATATTAAAAAAATCTACACGTCAAACTTTGTGCTTGATTTTTTTTTTTTACCTGCTCACTCTCTACGTCTGATAGGAGCCGGAACTCGCAGTCGTCTTCCTCTCCCTCCTCTTCCTGCTGCTGCTGCTCTCCCTCCTCTGGTTTCTTTTTACTTAATAGTGAAAAATCACGGTGAAATCAATATTTCAGTTATTCCTATAATCCTTCCATCAAAGCAGGTTGAAGGTAATGAGGGAAACAAGAACAGCTGCTGCTTAAAGGATCACAGAAACTAATAGGCCTTTACAGATGAACAAAAACAGGATATTTATACTGTACCCGTCTTGTGCTGGTGAAGCTGTACGAGCAGAACCTAAAATTTGTAGCAAACAAGAAAGTATTGTGTAAATGGTCAACATTAAAGCAAAACAAAAACCATAAACTGTACAGGTCATAAAAAGAGAAAAGCAATGATGAAATATTTTGAATGCCTGATAATTTGCTCATGGATAAAAAAGGGGAAGTCCCCACTTGCTTACCTGGACTTGGAAATTTGCCCGAACACAGACCCAGCAGCTGATCTATGGTATTTTCAGACTCTTCATCCTGTCCTCCTCCTCCTCCTTTCCTTTCCTCCGTCTGCTCCTCTTCAGCCTGCGTTGGTGGAAAGGCTCCTGAGCACAACCCAAGCAGCTCCTGTGTTGCTCCAAGCCCCTCTCCCCCGGCGGAGCTGGACTTTGCTGACCCAAAACCACCCGAACATAACCCCAACAGCTCCCCCATGTGTGCATCCATTGCATTTTCATCCAGGCTGTCCAAGATCAACTGCCTCTTGTGTGAGGGAGGTGCACCGGGGCGCGGCCCCACATTTAGGAAGCCATCTGCGTCAAGTAACTGGGAATGAGCGTCATCCTCGAGGGAATAATGACCCTGAGAGTCACCTGCCAGACCAGGAACAGAAGCGGCTCCATCCAGGGGACCTGAATCTGCACTGGGGGATGGAGGTGCATACAGGTCTTGGGAGTCTTCAACAGGGAGGCAAAGAGAAGGCTCAGAGAGTTTGCCTGAACTCTGATGGGGGGTGAGAGGGGAACATAAAATGTAAATGCTCATATCAATCTCTGATTTCATTTATTGTGTAGTTCGTTTTCTCTATTTTTTTTAAATATTCTGTATGAACTACACTTGTGCACAAACTCTTGTAGTACATATACTAAACAAACTGTATCTTTTTTAAAACATTTACAGTCTTATTGATGAATTTTTCTCTGAGCCTTATCCACTCATCCATGTTGACTGAACTAAAAAAAATCCATCTAGTTAACCCAGAGCGTGTTTCGGGCAAATTGAAACCCCGAACGAAATCTCTCTGATGCTGGGATAATTAAAGCAGATGAAAAGTTTTTCATCTCACCTTCGAGGCAGAACCGAGGAAGCTCGGTCTGAAGAGGCAGGGTGAAGGGGAGCGGAAAATGGAGGGGTTGAGGACACTTCTTCCTGTGGCACGCTGGTTATTCACTGGTTGGTATGATGTAATCATGGACCCTGTGAGCTCAAAGCTGCTGTTGTGGCTGTTGTCCTTCACCAGGGACAGGGAGTCGTCCTCTTCTGGAGATGAGAGGGAGAGGAAAACAGAGCATTTTTAATTTCTCTCTCTCAAAAAAATAAAAATTTTAAGACAGTAATCTGTCTTGGAGGAAATGTGGACAAACTGAATGGAGGTCTTCCACTTTACCCACCCATCTTATTGCCACCATCATGTCCAGAAGGCCCAGACCTTCTTACACCATCACTAAAAAGGAAAATAAACAGGCAAAACAAAAATGATAAAAACCTGTCATTATTTGGCATTTTACAAGCTGCTGAAAGTGAGACCTTTCAACCAAACATTAGTTTTTAAAAAAGGTTTCCCTACAAATCTGCAATGTTACAAACACAAAAAAGAAACTTCAAACACACCCGGTGCGCGAGGAAGAGTTTCCAGGGAACAGCATGAGAGTGCCATCTGTGTTAACCAGGTCAGGAGTTGACGAGGGTCCGATCAGTGTCACGGGAGAAGTGCTCCTCATACTCTGGGCCACGCTGCCTTCTTCTTCTTCCTCATCTTCACCATCGTCACCTCCCAATAACTCATCCACACCCTGAGAGACGGAACAGCTTGATGCAAGTGTGAAGGGGGTAAAAGCAGAAATTTGCGCAGAGTAACAAAATCGTCCTCGTACCTCTTCTTCCTCTGACTCATCCGTCATATCTTCCTCCTCCTCTTCGTCCTCCCCGCAATCTTCGTTGTCTAGGCGATTCAGCTCGGCCTTGCGCGCCCTCTCCTCTTTTCTCCGTTGGGCCATGGCGAGCTGCAGGCGCTGCTTCAGAGTCAGCAGCTTCTCTCCTACGCAGAGGAGCAGGAGCATCGTCACATTTCCAGTCAATGCTCGCGTCACTCGGCCAAAATAAGCTTTTAGTTGCTGTCAACGATTTAAGAGATTCAGGTTCTGAATCTCAAGTATCTCAGTCAAGAGGATTTTTGCCTACATCTTATAAATGTTATGGTTAACTTTAAAAAGTTGCCTAAAATATGAATAAAATATAGACTAAAAAAAAGGGAAATAAATGATAATGTAAATGTACTATAATAAATTATATTAAATAAATTCTATTATAATAAACAAATAAAAACTAAACTGAAAAGACCAAGCTCACAGAAATCCAAAATAATATTAAAAAAAAAAAACGACTAAAAGCAAAAAAACTATGAGAACTCTTGTAAGTATCTAGACCTGGTTTGGTGGTCACAGGCTCCTCTGCTCCTTCTTTGACGGTCACAGTGAGAGACTCCGTGTGCAGTTCTTCCTGGCCAGATGGGGTGCTGTCCTTGCGAATGATGCAAAGCTGCAAAGTGTGCTCTCCTTGGGGGCGTGTGGGTGCATGAACGTGACGAAGGTAACGCTCCTTCAGCGCCTCCAGACCTAGTCGAAGAAGAAGAGAGGTAAGCGAGGCTTTCTTTGACTTAGCTAGAACAGACCGACCACAGGCTGACACAGAAGACGTTGCAGGGCATTGCTTTGGGTCAGGAATGAAAACAGTTGGAGTGCATGACAGTTCATGGTTTTATCTCACATCATGTGTCATAAAGGATTTAAAACTGATCCTGCTGATCCTTCGGGATGTGCTGTCTGGCCTCTGTTGGGCCTTGGCGAGGGCCCCGGCCAGTGGCAGAGACTGTTGCGTGCTTTTGGCACAGCATGCAGGTGTCCCACTGCTTTGTGGCCTCTGGTGTAGGTTGCAGCCACTTCTCTGGGCTCATGTGGGTTCTCATCACCTTTCTGTGTTATGATGCTTGGACTCTGGTGATTCTGGTGTCTCATGAGAGTGGGAGTGTGCTCACAACGCAAATCAGCACACTGCCTGGTTTTGTTTCTTTATCCTCGCTTGCTGGGTTTCACTGAGATGCATTTTGAAGGGTTTTGGATACGGGTTAAGATCACATGCATGTCTTCACAAATACACACACCAAAGGGGCTACTGATGTATTAGGAGTACACCAAATCATGGATGTCTCATGACACCAGTCAATACATTAAAAAAAAAATTCAATAATATTAAAAAATAAAACTGATCCTGCATCTGGGACAGCTGACAGTAAGGACAGCACGTTAGAATTATTTCCCGTCTCCCCCAAACCTTTAAAGGTGACTAACATGAGCACAGAGTTCTCGGCTAGCTGTGTACAACTGTAAACATGACAAAAATTAAAGAGGAGGGATGTTGCCAGTGTAGCTTGGTAAAATGGAGCAACATTTTTTCTGGGAAATTGCCTGCCAGTGACATCATGCGCATAACCTGCCATTGCCAAATTTGTGACAGTGACCATCACAAAGGACCAAAATATTATTTAGTTTGAATCAGGCTTAACTCTACTTACTGAAATCAGGAGAGATCTATGACTCACCAGGATTGAGCTGTGGTGGCTCGAGCTGAACAAAAGCTCCATCGTCTGGACACAATTTTGCGACAGGTGGGGGGTCCAGTCCTAACTCCTTCAGTCTGGCCAATTTGTCTTTCTTCGGCCTGGTGGGCTGCTGCACCGAGAGCTCTGCTGGAGCTGAATCAGCAGTCAGAGACCGAGAAGCCACAGGATCAACCAGAGCTCCAGATACAGGCTCTTTCTGCAGGGCTTCAAAGTCAGATGTTACTGCAGTTTGAGTTTGTGGTAAGGGTGCAGCTGAGGTTCCCTCTCCAGAGTCACATGCTGGCTTGTCTTCAGCATCAGCTGTGACCGACTCCTGCAAACTCTCGGAGAGGTAAAGCATTGGGCCCGACTCCTGCTCAGGATCTGAGATCACAGAAGGTTCTCCGGCCTGGCTGAGGCTCTCCTTTTGCGGGGATGAGGTAGCTGCTGGCTCAAGTAAGGGCTGTATCTGATGGGATGAGAGATCCAGAGAAGAATTACAGTCCTGCTCCGTGGATGGCAGTTTACTGGGTGGGTCTACAGGAGGTTGATGAGCTGATGTTGTCTCCAGCATCATTTCTGAGTACTTTGTAGATCTGAAAGGAGAAAGATTTTTATAAACTGTAACATTTTACTATGATAGAGTAAAGGTACAGTTCATCAAAAATGCACATGTGAAATCAGCATGTCCAGTGACTATCCTTAGATGGCTGGTTTTCTGACCTGAAAATGTGTTAAATTTTTGTTGTGTTAGTATTTACTTCAACAATGCCATGGCGTGACCCTCTGGCCTGGCTCTCTTCTTAAAGAACTGGTCGATGGTCTTGGGCTCAGGGATGTGGTAGGGCAGGCCAAGTGAAGACTCTAAAAAGGCAGAAGAATGCAGTTTAAGTAGCAGATAAGTCATTAAACTGCCAACATTCATGCAACATTTTGCACAGAGAAATTGTTGCTCGTTTGTCCAGCTCAGCGTTCAAAGAAAGTTTGGTCATAGCTACACCGTTTGCATTTTCACAGTGTTTTGCTTATGAGTTATTCCAGCTTTACTGAAGTTTACCATCAGTCACCGTCTGATGGTGAAATTTATTTCTTTGGACCCAGGAAGACCCCAGTATTTTTGCAGACTCAAACTATAACAAATCTTTAAGATAGCAAACTACTTTCAGTGCAGCTGCACACACACCCCTCAAGTTAAGACTTTGCGTTGCAATGTTGGATTGCACAAGTAGACTGTGCTTCATTGACAATCTGGCAACTTGGATAACAATAAACAAAAACCTTCAACATGCAACATAGTGGCATGCAAATTCAGAGTAGGGTCCCAGGAGAAACAGCAAAATGGGTGGGTACAGAAAAACAAGGAGTGTTTTCAAGTATGGAGAGGACTGCTTTTCAAATTATTAACCACAATAAAACTTCATGGGGTAAATAAATGTCTCTTTTCAACTGACCTCTGATCAGCCTCTGAGACTCACTGTGGAGCTGCTTCATCGCCTCCTTGCTGGCACGTGCAGCCTTTCGCTCCTGAAAATATCACACAGTGGCAATGACAGTGTTTACAATTTAAAAATATATGGAATTTATTTATTTATTTTTTCAATTTTGATGTTGCATACCGCACGCTGGGGCTTCCCTGGTGACTCCTCATCCTCTTCCTCATTTAGGAGGGGATCCTGCAGCAACATCAAACAAAACGGTCTACATAATGTCCAACATTGTCCGAGTCAGAGAGCTTCAAAAAGCGTTGAAACTAAAACGTTACATTAAAATTAAAGTATTTCAATTTAAGCTCAATTTATTGACATAAACAATCAGAGGTCAAACATTACAAATGGTTTATACTGCTGGAAGACATATGGAAAGCCCCCTCTTTTAAGCCTCTCATTGTTTTTGCACCTTGTGTTTTTTCATTTTTTGCTTGACTGCAGCACGGATGGCATCCAGAGACTCTTCTTCCTCCTCCTCCTCATCATCCAGACCATTGTCAAAAAGTTCTGTGTCTCCCAGCGGACATCCACTGTCATTCAGGGACAGAGGATGAGGCCTTTCCTGAGGAAGTGGGAGTAAAGCAGTGTTTAGTTGTATATGCATTACTCAAATTTTAGCCTGTTTATTATTATTTCAACATTTGACATGATGCACAAGATATGAATTTAAAAAAAATCTGATTCAGTGTGTTCTGTAGTTCAATCCTCATTGCGGTGCTCAGGCACCAAAACATCATCTTTGTCCCCCATTACCCTAATGAGGGACAAAGCTTCTCTCTTTTCTAGAAGGATATAGGAAACTCCCATCAGAAGCCGCCTTGAAATGCCTCAAGGGACAAATTGGACATGCATTGAAAAGCATTATCTGAATTCGATTACATTTCAGTGGCCACAGGGTCATAAAATCTGCATGTACTGAATCAGTCAAAGGCAGTAAAAAATTTTTTTTTTTAAATTACATGAATAATTTGATACAGTGATCTCTTTGTAAAGTGTCATACTTGATGCTGACATAGACAGCACAGTGGATCTGTAACATAACATAATTCACAGGAAAAGGCTGTCTACCTACTTAAGTGGAGTGCACTCTGCTGGTACCCCATTTTGAGATTCAATATCATAATCGTGCCTTTTATTGATTGCTAACAAAATAAAAATAAATAAATCAACCAAACAGTTAGTTCAGAGACAGAACTCACCTCATCCCTTTCAGAGAACTTCTCCTTTTTCTTCCGTTTTTCCACCGCTTTACTGCGCTTTTCCTTTTTCTCACGATGTCTCCGGCTCTTCTCTCTTTTCTTGACTTCTTTTGTTGATTTTTCTTGCCTCTTCACCACCTCCTCTTCCTGCTGCTGCTGCTCCTCCTCCTCCTTTTCTCCACTTTTCTCTTCCTCAAGCTCACTGTCTTCGCTATCAACAGGACCACGGCTTATTCTCTTGCACTTCTGCGGTCCTTTTCTTTCTCTTGTCCTTCTCTTCTGCCTGTCCAGTCTCCATTTCCTCTCCGCTGGAAGCAGATAAGACTAGTGCTTCGACCATGTGCACACTGCTCTCTGCAGCTGCCACCTCTTCCTCACTGTCAGTGTCTCTAATTGCATTACGGTGAGGCTTTCTCTGCACTGTGATGTCTTCATCGTCATCAGAATCTGACAAATAAAGCACCAAAACCAGCCAATTTAGAAACAGAAAATGGCAGAGCGGTAAACCCCACTCAAAACAAGACTTGTGTGATGCAGCAAAATATAAAATAAGTTGGAGTAAAAAGGAAGAAAAATTAAAATAGAACTTTATTCTAATGGCATGTTTTTGTTTAACCTAAAAGAAGATGAATTTCAGCATCAAGACAAAGTCTCTGCCTCAGAGCATGAAATCTGCTCAGCTCCACATTGAATGACTGCATACCAAATCAGTTTTCAGAATTATTTTTTGTTTAACATAATGGCATTTAACTGATATTTAAAAATAAGTGCCTTGGAATTTCTTTTTGTATTTTTACCTCTACAAATAAGAGGTTTTCAACTCAAAACAGGCCTCTGAGGAAGCGATTACACACATAAGCTGCAGATTGAGCGGTTTGGAGACAAAGTTAAGTTGGTTTGGACATGTGTGAAGGTATAGGGGATATATTGGACAAAAGATGTTGAAGATGGAGCTGCCAGGCAGGAGAAGAAAGAAAAAGGGGGAGGCAAGGAGAAGGATCACTGAAAGTAATCCAGGACCTGCAGAGGGCTGGTGTGACAAAACAAGGATGCTACAGATAGAGTGAGATCGAGACAGATGATCTGCTTTGCTGATCCCTATGAGGAGCAGCCGAAGGAAGACGGCAGCAAAGAGTCTGTGCTACCTGACTTAACAGAAGTTTATCCATTTTCCTGTCATTTTTGGCAATCTACAGCTTGAGTAAATTGAATCTCACTCACAAAAACTAGTTAGCAATCACAGTCCTGGTTTGTTTTCTTTGGTGGAAGGCCCAAACTTCTTTGGTGGGCACCACAATTTCAGGAAAATGCTAATATAACCCTTTCTAATTAGACATAAAACATTTGGAATCCAGGGAGCATTGAAATTCTTTATTATTAAGCTACTGAAATATTCCCTGACAGTTAAATTACATTTTGCCTTTAGTGTTCTTAAAATAAACCAGATTCTTTAGAATAAAATTGGCTGTCTTGCAGCTATTAAAGCTTTTAATTTGTAAACTTTCGAGGCACATTTTGTTGAGCACTGCAACCTTTATTCATTGGTCAGACTGGCAGCTCATTGTAATTAAGAGTGTTTCTTTCCTTACTCCAGTGTCACAGGCAGCTGCATAAATGCATACCTCATTTACACAGCCAGGGTGACTCATTGTCATGCTGCTTTACCTGGAGGATCTTCTCTTTTGTTAGAGGTGTCTGTAGCCACCTCCTCTGCTGGTGAGCCCATACCGCTGTCTGAATCACTCCCTGTTGCTGTCTGGGCCACAACTGGGAGTACCTCAGCCTGCATACAATAGCACATAATACACATGAATTGTTGCTGAATGAGGGGTGGAGGGGAAGTAACGAGTATTTAATGTGAAAAAAACTAATTATCAACTGTTAATCTCACACAGGGGTTGGAGTTAAGCTTCAGTTTAGGTGAGACCTGTGTGGTGTGGGAATACTTATGTTAAATCTAATTGAAAACTACTGCATAACGTATTAATACCACAAAATAGTATGTTTCTGCATTTGATAACACACACACACACACAGGAAAGAATAATCACTGCAAAGTTAACACACAGCATGGGTGCCAATTGTGTCACTCGGGCAGCGAAACAGTTGTTCACTGAAAGTGCTGGCGCCTTCAAGTAAACCAAACAAGTCTTCCTTTGAAAGCTTCTAGTTATCATTCCGGCAGCGGTGAAGGCTGTCTGTGAACAGCCCCCCTGGATCTTACTTTAATTTAAAATTACAATGCCAAATTGACACTCTTTAAAAGGCCAAAACAGTAACCACCACTCCTGCAAGCTAAGCCTAACCTAGCCAGGAAGCTAGGTGGCTAACGCTAACAAAATGTGCCGTTAGCATGTTTCTTTCTATCTTGGCAGTCTCCCCCACCTCCCAAAAACTTTTTAAGACCCAACACGACCATATATGCGCGTCTGGAAATGTTAGGCAGCGGTTCAAGGTAGTCACTGACAAACCAAAGTATTGCCTGACCTGTTGTTGAGAAAGGACCAAGCTCATCTTTGTCCGCAGGCTTAGTTTACGTTATTTTTTTGCACAATAAACCAGCGAAGACGGCACCCCGTCGATCGCCTCAGCCGCAGCAAACGTGGACAAGTTTCTGTCTACGCAACAAAAGCTACTTCAGTATTTTAATGTACATTTAGTTCGCGTTTAGCCGGAAAAGTTATCGTCCTCCCGCCTGTTCCATACACACCGAATAGAAATTTTGATGTTTCGCGCGCCGTGACAGCTGGCCGGCAGTTTTTCGTTACAATACTGTCAATCGCCTTGTTCTTGCTTTTCTATTGGTTTGTTTGGGTCCTATGTCCCGCCTAGTTTGATGACACTGTTTCGTGAGAAGCGTTTGCTTCAACATCAGGACTTCTCCGTCAGGCGGGGATTGTGGCTGAAGGCTTAAAGAAAGAAAGAAAGAAAGAAAAGAAAAAAGAAAAAGAAAAGAAAAAGAAAAGAAAAAGAAAAAGAAAGAAAAAGAAAGAAAGAAACTTCCTGGTACTTTATGGCTTATGTTGTACTAAATCTGTGACTAGAGCTTGAACATCAACTATAAATTTTCCCAAATATCAGAAAAACTTGAACACTTATTGAGGTGCAAATTACACAGAAAGCAAAGAGGTTGGAGATGCATTGTCCCGTTGCAAAATGGAGTGATAGCCTTTCTTTGTTCAAGAGCACCTTTGTTCTCTACAGATCTGCTACCCCTCCACTCCCAGATCATTACATTTCTCCATCTTTGAGCCAAAAAGTTTTGTTATTCTTGCTGACAGGAATGTTTAGGTTTTGTCCTTCTTGGATCTAATCTTTTCTCTGCATTACTACCTACAAGACTAGGACTCCTCACTTAAGTGTTAAAGTTGGAGCTTTATTGATGCTAATTAATTAAATTACTTATGTAAATTACAGACTTGGTTCTGGTAATGGGGTTTGTCACACAGCTGAGTGAAATATTGAAATTATAAAGAATGTCCCACATGGAATTGTTTTATTTGTTAGATCATGAATACTCAGACAAACAAGTTTCTTTTCTGTCCCCGAAACTGCTCCCCTGCCCCCACCAAAGACTGATACTCCAGGTTAATCAACAAGCCACATTGATTCTTTAATCAGTTTTCAGCTGTGCTATATAGTTAGATAAATATTTCCCAATGATTAATCAAGTTTTCATCATGTTAAACTGACATTAGCACAGTGTGCCACTCCAGATTTCCAGATTTAATTATATGGGCTAATTATAATTTACAACATTTATCATTGATTTAATGTTTTTTTAGGATTATTTTTTAAATAAGGATATTTTAGGGGCTAAGCTCACTTTTAACGACATCTTTTTTTCTTTTTATTAAACTGTAGTTTCAGACATGATCTAATGTGCCTGTAACTCCCACTGATTGCCATTTGAGCACACTGCGCATGCGTGTCCAGGTGAAAAAGGTATAGCGGCGATTTTAGTAGCACTTTCTTCATTGTGGAGGTATCCTGCAGGAGGTGGAGGAGCAGCAGCAGCAACAGCAGCAGCAGCAATAATGCCGAAGAGCGAGGAGTTGGTCCCACGGAGCGACAATCGTGTGGGGATGTTACTGAGAACTAACTACAATTACAGTGTCATGGCAGCAGAAACCTTAAACTGGGAGCTGGTGCAAAAAAAGTATGGTTACATTTTAAGACGGTTCCTGGAGCGTTATCTACCAAAGCAAGGCAACGGAAAGGGGAGAAGGCTGTATGAAAACCGGTTTGGATATAGAAGAGGTATGTATGCCCAACTTTTATGTTATGGCTTGATTTTTTTATTTTCCCTTTTTTTTCTCCTTGTGACCATGTTTCTACCAGTCCAAACTAAAACTAATTAAAGTTAAAACTAGAACAGCAGCATGTGAGTGGTCTTAACACGCCCGAAATGCGCGGAGATGAAAATTGTGCTTTTTGTTTTTCAGACAAAAAGGTAAATACTTCGGAGGTGAAAGCTACTAACTTTTACTCTGTTTATGTAAAATAAAACAGGACGCATGTAAAGCTTGCTTGCACAGAACAATTTGAAAAGTTTCACAGCAAGTAGAGAGCCTAATTAAAAACTGGATTATTTTTGTTGTTCTCAATACAATTAGGTCTTAAGATACTGGGATAATTTTGTTTCAGTGTATATACTCCTACGTATTGATGCTCTTTTGTTATAAATTTAATTTTTAATCGCGTAACAAATAAATTTAGAGTATAATCAGACAAACATCAGTTTGCATCCCTGCGGTACTGTGGGCTTTCGCCGCTTGTGATTGACGCATGCGCGCATCCATGTCCTCAGAACTAGCAGCAGCGGCGGTAGCTCAGTTCAGGTCAGCCCAGTCAGCAGTCATCCACGCGTCTATCTATATTCCCTTTTCTTAAATTTAGCCACTTTTAAGCTTCGAGATACCGCCCCCAATTTCAGCGTCGGTACGGAGCCGCCAGGCCGGGACAGAGACGGAGAGAGAGGCCTCGGCCATGGAAGCGCTCGGACCCGGTAAGGATTTTTAAGAAAACGAGAGCGGAGCCAGGATCATTGAGAGCGAGCCGTGTGTGGGGCGCGTGTGCGCAAATGCGTCGCTTCACTGGGGGCCGCGGCTGCAGCGAGGCCTCGCTGTGACGGGGAAAACAACCCGAGGCCCTGCCCGTGTTTGTGTACGTACACGTAGTACGCTATTTACATCGAACTGGGGAAGGGGGCCGCTTTTCCTGTTAGTACGGGAGGAGGGGGTTGTTTTTAATCGCACTCCAGTAATGTCTGTACGGTTTATATTTATGTGAGGCACGCACTGCTCGTCGCGTCGTTGCTGGCATTGTGTGAGTGGGGATTTAACTGGGACCTTCCTTCCTTCCGCGTCGTGGTGTGTTTACGTTGTTTGGTTCTCGCTGTGTTTATTCAGAGTTTCACGCGTTTACAGACCTATTTTCTTCGAGGGGCCTCGCATTAGCGTCGAAATACGACCGAATATCGTGTCTTTTTGTCAAATCCCCATCTCTGTTAAATCATCTAAATCTGCACCATCGCCATCAGGAGCGAGCAAGCTCGTCTCTTCGGTCTGCCCCCCCACCTATCCAAGATGACAGCGGTGGGTTGGGAAGACAAAATCGAATGCCAACAAAAACACATGTTTACTGGGCAGACGTGCCTATTTTGTGGTTTGTTCTATTTTATTTTTAATGCGAGGTGGTCATCGGTTTGCCCGCCTCTCGTTGGGCAGCAGCCATGCGCCCATCAGAGCACAGCAGGGATGGATGGCGCTCTTATCGATCAGATCTGCAGGCCAGCTCTATTATATCCTATATGATAACAAAGGCACGTATTTTGCAGCGATGCAATAAAGGCGTGCAGTCAGTAGTCCAGTATGCAATGTTATTGTCACAAGGTGCAAAATATGTTTAGGTCATAACACCCCCGCCCCCCCAAAAAAAACTAGAGACATTGTGTTCTTTTTGCTTTTTGTGTGTGAAACGCGCCTTTTCATAAACGAAGCATGTTGCAACAGAAAAAAAAATCTGCCTTCATGTAACAACGTAGACATGGTTTAATTTTTCTTGACTTTCCAAATGATCACACACTTCCCCCCCACACACACACACAAGCTACAGAAGAAAGGTGGTGGCATTAAGAAGCCCTAGATGTGTTATTTAAGCAGGAAGTGTGCTCCTGCAGAAAATGTTAAATAGATGCAAGAAGCTGTGTGAGTGTCCAGGGGATTATTAGGAACAATACTGTACAGCCATCTACAGGTGTGTGTGTATCATTGTTGCACATAATGACTGCAAGTAAGCAGTATTTATTATTTTTACATTAATGAATGCTTATTATAGCTGCTGTTATGCAGTTTGTGTTTAGGTTGTGGAGTGTGGATGCAGATGTTCCATCCAAGCCTTTGTTTACACGTCCATAAAATCAGACAGAACAATGAGATTTTTTGTGATGACTATCAACGTGATCTGTAAATACTCGTTTTGGCTGCACTGGAATCCCTTTTTTTTGTTTTTGTTTTGCAGATCTGGGGCATGTTTAGCTGCGTAAACATTCCCACTCTTGCCATTTTAAAGGCAATATTTAATTGCTAAAGTAATATCATCCTGGTGTAAAACTGAGGGCAAACTGGCCACAGCACAGTTGTTGCAGTAGCTGTGGATTAATTGGATGGCATTTAAAACTTACTGTCGGTGAACACATGATGATGGCGATATTGCAAGTACCTGTAACGCTAAATGGGTTAGATTTTTTTTTTGCCACCTCCGTGCAGGTGTGTGTGTTTTATGTTTATGTGTGTGTGGGGGTCATTAATTTGACACATTAATTGTTCAGTGAAGTTTTATAACAGTTGCCTTGGTACTTTACACTGTAAGGTAAAAACCCTGCAGTATTGGAGAGGAAGCCAAATCGGATCATCTCACCTCTCTGGTGTGAACCCCGCCTTTTGTCCTCTGCCAGCTGGGGTGGTGTTTTACAAGAGAGGAATGGATAGCATAATGGCTGGTTTTTAGACATTTTTATAGATGACGCTTTACTCTCATTTTTTCCTTTGTGACATAAGCATGAAGTGTCTATGGTGTGACGGCCATAGTTGCAGTTTTTACTTCTAAATTGCAGTTACAGCTATAATTTATAACTTAACTGCAAATGTAACTTCTATGTATTTTCATGTGCATTTTTGGCCCAGCTTGCTGCCTTGTTTGCCCATGCTTCAACAATAGTCTAGTCTTTGTGCAGTTGTGGGGGTTACTGCAAACACAAAAAAGATGTAAATGGAGGCAAGCAGACAGTCAACTGTCTGCTCTGTGAGGTGTGAAAAGCAGCAGTGAGTGGTCTATTTAGTGACAGAGTTTTGAATTGGGTAGTTGATTATCTTGAAATGATCATGGTGGAGTTATTTAACTTGATGAATATGCAGAGACGAGCGAAAAGACAAAAGCCAGGAGGACACCAAGTGAAGAAATGTAGTAGTTTTGGAGCTGTTAACATACAAGCTGGGATGGGTTTTATTCCTGCTACAAGCTGCATTCCCAATTGGGAGATGAAGTTGTGAACAAGGCAAGCAAGATGCCCTGTGTTGCTTTTAAAGCAGCTGCTCCTAAAGGTGCTGCACTCCTCTACACCGACGTGTGGATATTCTTACATTGTGAATGGTCACTAAGCCTTTCTCTTTCCCCTGTCCAGCATAGTACCTTAATCCGGGTGGTTTTCAGGTGTAGGCGTCAGTGCGCTCTCCACTCAGTGCTCTTAGTCTGACTCATCACTGGGCCAAGCCATCATCCTCATGCTTAGCTCTAAGCCCAGCTGTATCTCCTCCACTGTAGCTACCAGAGATGTGTAGCATTAGTAGGCTCTACAGTGCATTAGTAGAAAACCCTACTCAAAGTGTGAGCACACTGCACACGATCTAATGGTTTTTCTAAATTAGATCAGCGAAGGGGGGGTCGGGGTGTTTTAGTAAGTGTGTACTTTGTTGTGTTGTGTTGCTTGTTCTCGATTATGCCTATGGATGCAAGCTTAGAAATGCTCATAAGGAGAAGGAAAGCTGTTTTGCCTTTAGTGCATCTGCCATTTTCTGTGCTTGGGGGGGGGGTAATTTCACTTCTATATGACTCAAAGTAAATTCATCTCTCTCACTTGGAGCAGAAGCACGAAATTGTGGTGGAAGTTTGCTGTAAACGTGTGGTTTTGACGAGAGCTCCCATTCACGATGATCAGCACTGTTTAAATGCTTCATTGATGTTCTGGCAGAAGAAGCGAAGTCCTCGATCTGTTCAGATTGTCACTACTGTCTCGTGTTAGTGCAGCTGACAGTGATGCTAGAATCTGTAGCTGCCTCGTGGCTTCATAGTGTAGTGGTTTACACACTTGCCAACAAAAGTGAAAGCTCCCCAGTTCAATCCGAGGAGGGGACACGGGTTCCTTTGGGTTGTGTCAGGAAGGGCGCCAGGTGTAACTGTACCTGTTGTGGCGACCCCTTGTGGAGGGAGCAGCTGAAAGTAGCTTTACCGTGACCTTCATATAATGCGAGAGACAATGTTCAGGGAAGAAATCAGAGATGTTCTGTGGTTTGAAATGTCTTATCTATAGTGTATAGACAAATGCTTATTCATCTCTATGTTAAAAGTAGATTTTGTTTTAATTTTTTTTTTTTTTACCTGAAGGCTACGTACCAGTGCACATGTTTTAATTTCTTCAGAAGACATTAAATTGAACTTTTTGGAAAAAATAATGTGGGATTGGTTTTGAAAACTTTCACTTTCCAGTGGGTGTGGGGTGGGGGGTTGGGGGGAATGTAAAATCTTCAGGTACGCAGATGTGATCTTTGTAAAGAACATTTTTTCAGTCGGTTGTTGTCATCATTTTTGTTTTTGTCCCCACTGGTTTCCATTTTGTGCTCACACCCAAAACAGCAAGAACACCACCACTTAAGCTCAGATTTGCAGTAAGAGGTTAACCAATGAAATATAGTAAGTTGGTGGACTTTAGACAAGACTGTTTTAATTTTTCTTAAGTAACAATTTAAAGCTCGTGTTGAGTCGGGGTTAGATAGGGATAGTGGTGAGAAGAGCGGTTGTGGAGGAAGGTGGCTTCAGGCGTTTCACATTGAGACACATTTCTAAGCGTAGTACTGTAGCAGCTGAGGAGGCTAAATATAGACACAGCTCTGTTTTTGGTGGAAGAGGAAGCCCTCAAAGTTGATGTGCATCATTTAGATACTGAAAACACTTTCTGCTACTTTCACACCGTGGGCAGAAAACATTCATGTGCAAAGGTGTCTGCATGTCTGCACCGGGGTAGTCGGAATAAAGTTATGTTTTTGCAGGTTGAGAGTAGATTATTCATGCAGATGGTTGAATGCAGAACTTTAGTCCATATTATCAGATGTTTCTGTTAGGTTTAATTCAAGCCTGTTTTTAAAATCATTTGATGGGCAAATCTGCCCATTTTCTGCTACTATGTTAAATAATATCATGAGGAATTATTGTTGTACACACCTTTTTAGAAGTACTGCAAGAGTGTAAGCAGCCATTTTAATCAATATTTGATCTGGACAATATGCCGAATGTACTGCTTTTTGTATGTGAGACTTGAATATTTTTATTTCCATTTTGAGCGGTGTGAAATTGATTATTTCTTTAGTTAAGTTGTAAAAAAAAATTTTTTTTTTATCTTTCAAAATTGTACTCTATTACATTGGTATGACTTCCAAATGTGTCAACAGATTGGAATCTTCAAAGTAACTAATAGTTAAATCTGCCAAATTGATGTAATGGAGTAAAAGTATAAAGTAGTAATAAATGAAAGCACAAAGTACCTGAGTGAAGTGTACCTGGACCTACACATTCCTGCTAAACACAAGTGCATAAAAGATGGGAGTGATTGACAGAAGCACAGCATTTGTTGTCCATCACAACTGAAGGGTCAAACTTGTAAGCAATTTATCCTGCTTGTAAATTGTGACACGCACCGACACAAATGATGAATACAACATGCACAGGGATGTGTAGCTCTAAGCGTATTTTAGAACGCTTGGGATGACTTCAGTAACGAGGCCAGTGGGACAAATTTAAATGACTGAGGATTTTCCTCTAAGTCATGACCAAAAAGAGAAAAAAAGCAGATGTGCAACAAATGGCTTTTTATTTGTGCCCATAATATCAAACATAATGTTTCAGAGCTGATGGCTTGTTCATACGCTGGAGGAGGAGCGGGAGGTAGGGGAGCAGGGGGAGGTGATCCGGGGCCCAGGCTAGATAAGGGCATGTTGGGAAGCGTGTTTTTAGGAAGCGATGGGGAGGATCCCAATTGTCGGTGCTCTCACGCTTCAGTTGTTAACTGGAGCGTGTGGGTGCATGGAGGACCCCCCCCCCCCAAAGTCCCTTAGCTGTCAGTTGACAAAAGCATTAGGCAGCCTCCTTCAGTGGTGCCAGAACTATGTGTATATGTCATTTTGACTTTTAAGCTCTTGAGTTTTGTACATGCTTCAGTTCAGTTGAACTCAAAGGGTTTTTTTTTTTTTTGCTCCATGTAGTGAGTTCTATTAAATGGATATTTGCTTTTTGAGCCTTTTACACACTCCTGTGCGAAGTGATGCATGGCTAACCACATCAACTGATGATTTTGACAGCGCAAGCGTCACATTGCCTCCTTCGTTCCAAGTTGATGCAGATCAGTAGTGTCTCAGAGATGAATCATTACCGGGTTCACTGTTACAAGAGGCCTGAGGTCTTCCCTACATCTATGTGCTGCTTTTAACCTCAAGTGTTGAAATTGTGTTCCTCTCATCCTTGTGGCTTTTATATGTTCATCTGCCGGCATCGACGTGTATATGCACTTTTCTTTGTGTACGGGAGTTTGATGCGGACTGTAACGGTAATCCTAGACTCTCTGCGTGGCACCCCTCCATATGGCCCTGCTGCTGTCTGTCTGAGAGGAGCTCGGGCTTTGTCTCGGCATAAAGAGTGGGCGCCCTGTGTCTGGGTGGAGCTGTGGGCGGGTTGAAGGATAATTGGAGGTCATTGTTTCTCCAGCCCCTTGTTGACCCATGTAGGTCAGGGGCCAGAGTTGCGGATCAGTCAAAGTGTGCATGTGTCCCCCAGGGTTTACGAGACCGTTTCAGTGCATTCAAGCAGGTGTCACTAATAAGAGTTTGCAATGAGCTTGGCGTTGGACAGCGCACATTTTCCCTTCAAAGTTGACATTTAGTGGAACGATAAACGAGCTGTCACCACCTTTTGTACATGCAAGTTAAATGTCAGCCATGCTTTTTGTGAAGTTTAACATAAATTCTGTGTGAAATGTGGAACTGAGAGATTCAATAGGTTGCTGTTGTGACGTGGCAAATGATTTAAAAAAAAACAAAAAAAAAACAACTTATCTTTTCCTTTCAGGCCCGCCCGCTCCTACTTCTCTGTTTCAGCCTCCACGGCGTCCCGGCCTTGGCACGGTGGGGAAACCCATCCGGCTCCTTGCCAACCACTTCCAGGTGCAGATTCCCAAGATTGATGTCTATCACTATGATATTGAGATCAAGCCTGAGAAACGGCCTCGAAGGGTTAACAGGTAAAGATGGATGGCGATGGAGATCATTTTGATCTTTTGCTTTTACAACCAGACTGACTAAGGTTATGTGCCTTGACCATCCTGTCTGTCTTTTAAAGGGAGGTAGTGGATACCATGGTGCGGCATTTCAAGATGCAGATCTTTGGTGACCGACAGCCTGGCTACGACGGGAAGAGGAACATGTACACAGCACATCCACTGCCAATAGGGAGGGACAGGGTTGGTATTTCAGGCACATAAACTGTCTGCTCCATAAAGGGAGAAGTGTTTTGTATTTAATGGCATACCTCAGTGATTGTAGATCATATTTTAAGAAGGAAGTTGCAGGCACTTTAATTGGGTTACTGGCTCAGCTTGAGGAGGCAGACTACATTGAGAGTGGAAGGTTTCCAGCTGGATTTTCTAGGAAAGTCTGAATGTGTGATCCATGCTGGTCTCCATGGAGGGGTCTTTTTCAGGGGACCTCTAATAGAATTACTGTTTGCAGACATTAATATTTCAATGACTCATTTGAACTGACAAAAAGTCAGATAGTGGAACTTTATGAAAACACATGTCATCTAACTTTGTTATTTGAAAGAGCTGTATTTCTGTTTTCCTACTTGAGTCTACTCTGCCTTTGGATTTTTATTGGATATCTCCCCCTGTCACATTCTCCAGTTAATTCCCCCCACTTTTTGTTTTCTCACTCTGTGCCTTTTCTCCTCTCGCTCACTCTGTCCTCAGGTGGATCTGGAGGTCACCCTGCCTGGTGAGGGGAAGGATCAGACATTCAAGGTGTCCTTGCAGTGGGTGTCTGTGGTCAGTCTTCAGATGCTCCTGGAAGCCCTGTCGGGTCACCTTAACGAGGTCCCAGAGGACTCCGTTCAGGCTCTGGATGTCATCACGCGGCATCTGCCTTCCATGAGGTACGGCTTTTCACCTATCACTTTAAAATGCATCGCACGCTTTTTCACATCTTTTCTTATTGCCTTTATCATTCCTGTTGCTTAATATCCTGCAGTCTTGTTGAGCTAATCCAGTCTTGCAGTATAATGGCTTTAATGTTTCCGACAGCTGTTGTAGCTCAGCGCTGTAACCACAGTACAATAAATTCTTTGTTTAAATTCTTCTTTTAAACTCTCAAATAAGACTTTAATAAACATTGATGTTATTAATATTAAAGAATATCCAGATCAAAGAGCAGTTGGCACTCTAATATGCCCAGACCTAGTTTTCTGGACTTAAGATCAATGTATTGGGATTTTTTTATTTATTTATTTTTTTTAAATATACCCTGCTAGTTAAGTGAACATCTGAAGGTTAATTTATTAAATGCTACAGCATTTGATAATCTAAAATGAGTTTTGGTCATACACAGGTACACTCCAGTGGGGCGATCGTTTTTCTCTCCCCCAGAGGGTTACTACCATCCTCTTGGTGGAGGCAGGGAGGTGTGGTTTGGTTTCCATCAGTCCGTCCGTCCTGCCATGTGGAACATGATGCTCAACATTGATGGTAAGACCCCCCCCCAAAAAAAGGAAAAAAGGGATGAGATTGTTATAAGTGATGTAGTACTCACTGGCTACTTTATGTAAACCTGTTCAGTTGCTCATCAATGCAAATATCTAATTAGCCAATCACATGACAGCAACAGCATATCAGTGCAGTTAGACATGGTCGAGAGGACCTCCTGAAGTTCAGAGTATCAGAATGGAGAAAAAGGGTGATTTAAAGGACTTTGAATGTGGCATGGTTTTTTGGTGCCAGGCAGGCACCAAAAACTGCTGATGTGCTGCTTTTTATTTATTTTTAATTTCCACACAACCATCTTTAGGTTTTAGATTGGTCTGGAAAGGGGGGAGAACGTATCCAGTGAGCAGCAGTTCACTGGATGTTGATGTCAGAGAATGGACAGGCTACTTCCAGCTGAGGAAGGCAAGTGTAACTCAAGTGTCCACTTGTTATCAAACAAGAGCATCTTTAAGCATTTGGGCTACAGCAGCAGAAGACCACACTAGGTGCTAGTCCTGTTAGCTAAGAACAGGAAACTGAGGCTGCAGTTTACACAGGCTCACCAAAATTGGACAGTAGAAGATGAAATAAATGTTGCCTGATCTGAGTCTCTATTTCTGCTGCCACGCTTTGATGCTAGGGTTCGGAATTTAGCATAAACTGGTTTCTTAACCCTTTAACACCAGGCGATCCCCGCTGAAGCGCCAGTTACTTGCCTTTAATAGCGACAGACAGCTGATCAAAGGAACTTAGATCAGCTGACTTTTTACCGTAACTCTGTGACCGTTTGTCCTATCGGGAAAAATCCAAATGTGTTCCTGAAAGCCCAGAAATTGCACTTCACAGCCATATAGGGGTATTACGGTGTACTTTTGAAGTACACCGTGACGCATTTGACACATTTGGAGGTATAAGGCTACCATAATAGGTTCGCTGTACTCGGCCTGCATTCACCAAATCTAAATCCAGCAGAGCTTTGGGATGTGGTGGGTGTACAGCCAACAAATCTGCAGCAACTGTGTTGATGCTATCATGTCAATATGGACTAAAATCTTTCCAGCACCTTGTTGAATCTATGCCAGAGTTAAGTTCTGATTCACAAGGCGGTCCACCCCAGTACTATCAAGGTTCACCTAATAAAGTGACCAGTGAGTTTTATCACCGCTTCTTTTTACAACTGTATTTTCCACAGCGTTGTGAAGCCGTTAGAGTGGAAGCATCGGTTTCCTTAGGCTAATGTGAGTTTGCACTTCATTGATTTTGTCTTTGCATATTTTATTTGCAGTAACGTCTCTCGTATACAAGTAGCTTGTAAAGAAATGATTGGAAGGAAGACAGTTGAAAGTGTTACAAACAAAAGCCTTGCAATCCGTATTAAAAACGTGGAGTAAAAGTGAAAGGTACCCTAAAAATGAAATCGCTCAAACATAAGTGTCACTCAAAGTACTCGGACAAAGCCGCTGTCTTTTAAAGTGCACCTGCAGCCTGTCAGACGGTGGAGGTTAACAGTAGAAGCGTAGTGTTTTTGTTGGTCCTAAAATAACTAAGTGGACAGAAAAGTCTGTCAGGTCCTGATGTGTTCACAAAAGTGTGTTGTTTGGTTCGGCCTGGTTCTGTCTTGTCCTCGTTTACTGATTTGAATAACTTTTTTTTTTAAAACAGTGTCTGCTACTGCTTTCTACCGTGCCCAGCCTGTGATCGAGTTCATGTGCGAGGTGCTTGACATACAAAACATCAATGAACAGACCAAACCACTGACTGACTCGCAGCGTGTCAAATTCACCAAGGAAATAAGAGGTGAGCGCACACACAACCAGCAAACGCACTACAAGACCTGTGAATTTGACCGAACGGGGGAGGCCATTGACACGCACGCACACATTCTGAACGACTTTTGGTTTAGCATCGCAGCAGAGACTGTATAAGTGTTGGCCTGGCCTTTTTATGGAGTATGAAAGAGTGCCGACACGGACACTGCTATACCTGAATCACTGCTGATCATTTAAGAGAAACTAGAGCTTGGATTCACACAGATTGACAGAAACAGAAAACAAATCTGAAGCAAAAACTTTTTTCTTTAAGCAAAAATACAGAAACTTCACGTGTTTTGATCCTGTGATGGGTCATTTTACAACAAAGGGCCACCCAGAAGTCTTCCAGAATCAGATAGTTTAACTTCTCTTCTTCACACTTGTAAGGTTTCTCCAGTCAGGTTTTTCGTGTGTGAGCACAATTTTCTGTCTGAAAGAAAAGCGCAGTTATCCGGCCTGTCGGTATTGATATTTGTCCTCAGAACTCCCTTAGAACAAACTGACTGCTAAACCTGCTAAAGGCAAACACAATAATTTATTTTCAGTTGGTGTTTTGTAATCGATCTTGTGTCTTTTAAACAGGCTTGAAAGTTGAGGTCACACACTGTGGTCAGATGAAGAGGAAGTATCGAGTTTGCAATGTCACGCGCAGACCTGCCAGCCACCAGACGTAAGTGGCGATCCTGCACTCATCAGCAAAAGCACTGTAGTGAACTGTACCAAGATTCGTAGCCTTACGGGCTTACTGTGCTGACGTTTTTCCTCTTTATTTATTCATACTCATGTAGACCTTCTGTGTGGCTTGTCCACGTTCTCCATTTATGCACAGGTTCCCCTTACAGCTTGAGAACGGCCAGGCCATGGAGTGCACAGTAGCTCAGTATTTCAAGCAGAAGTACAATCTACAGCTCAAGTATCCGCACTTACCCTGTCTGCAAGTAGGACAGGAACAGAAGCACACTTACCTTCCCCTAGAGGTGAGACAAAAAAAAAATGCTGTCACGGAATATGCCTTTTAATAACATGGTAACATTTCCTTTTTTAAATTTTCCACTGCGGTTCCTCTTATCTGATTTTTGTTTAATTAATGTCCGTTCATCCTCCTGTAGGTCTGTAACATAGTAGCAGGCCAGCGCTGTATCAAGAAACTTACAGACAACCAGACATCAACCATGATTAAAGCTACAGCCCGCTCGGCCCCCGACAGACAGGAGGAGATCAGCAGACTGGTGAGTGCTGGTTCCCTGTTTGGGGGGGGTAAAAAAATGGACCCTTATACTGTATTTTTGTAAGTTTGTTTAGTTGCAGCAGCTGCTTTGAACTCAGTCAGGTCTAAATGATGACTAAAGGAAAATTAGAAGCTTGAGAGGCTGTGTTTTTATTTATAAAAGGATAATGCACATCTTTAAACGTGAGCTCTTGGGTCCACCATGTCAGTGTGCCAGATTTAGCCGTCGTCTGCGGTCCCTGGCAGTTTGATTCATGTGAGCCCGTCTTCTTTACCCTTTCTCAGGTCAAAAGTAACAGCATGGTCGGGGGCCCGGACCCTTACCTGAAGGAATTTGGCATTGTCGTGCACAATGACATGACAGAGGTGACAGGGCGTGTCCTCCCAGCACCCATGCTACAGTATGGGGGCCGGGTGAGTACAGACACAGGGAGGGACTGTGGCAGGGTGAGTACTGGGCAGGGGGCTGCATTCTCAGGGCGCAAGCCCAAATGGGAATGCAGAGGGTGGGTGGGCGGGGCTTTAAAGTGAGTGCTGTGATTTATGGGGGTTTGTTCCCGGTTTGGAAAAGTTTTTACAGCCAAGGCCTGAATTATGATTCTGCGTCGGTCCCACATACATCACAGGAAATCCCCTCTGAAACCAACGCTGCAACCTGATGTGTACCTCTCTAAAATGTACATGTCGGGTGGACGCAAGGATTGTGATTACCACATAGGATGCAGAGGGGATATCTGGTTATGTATGTAGGCCCCACAAACAACCGACGTAGAAGCATAATCCATGCCTAAAGAGTGAGATGCATTTTAATCAAAATATTCAAAGTGATTTAGAAAGACTTAAGTAGCGATGAGCAGTATACCCATTAAACTGAAAGTTTAGACTTGCACAGTATTCAACTTTATTATATGCAGACCTGTAAAACTTGGAACTTGCCCCTTGTTAATAATCCTGTGGTGCATCTCAGCTGCCTGTCAAGTGTCTCCTTTTACATATTCTTCCCCTCACTAACACAGCTTCTCAGTAAATCTCAGTGCTGCATTCACTGCTGTCTGTGAGTGGAAGAAATGAGATAAGGAGCCCGTGGACCACTGAGATGCACCTAATGAATTTCAAATCAGCCGTTTGGGGATCTAAAGCAGAAAAGCCTAAAGTCAGAGTTTTCGGTGTCACAGAGGTGGCTCTTTTGACCTGGCTAGACTTGGCTGGAACCCATTAGCAGGCTCTGTTTAGAGTTTAGGTTCTAAAATCGTCACTTTGTCGTTTTCTTTACAGCATCGTGTAAGTGTGACCATCTCCTGGAGGAATACACTTTTATATATGTAACTTGTTAAGCTTTCCCTTACCAACCAACACCACTGAATGAAGCCCTGCTGTAAAGTTGCAGCAGCGCGCAGTGTGCGTCGCACCGTCACTGAAATTCGCATGCGTTCAGTCGGCAGCAGATTAGCACCGAGCGTAGAAAGTTTCTCGATCACAAAGCAGTTTTCTCATCTGTTCGATTAACTGCTATTCCAGTAGTGTAAATAATCAGCTACATTTGTCATGTTGATTAATTAAAATTAATTTCACTTTATCTAGCAAACCAAAGTGATTTTCCACATCTCCTTTATTAGGCTGTGGGACAGTCAGACACAGGCGTCTAAATCGGTGCAGTTTCTGAGCTCTAATGTGCAGCTGCCTTGTTTAGAAGCAAACGGCAGCATTAAGCACACTGGGCAGTTAAAACAATTAACTCGAGGTGATATATTTTACTGCTCTGTGCATTCTTGTGATCAAATCACACGATTATAACAGCTTTCTTCAGGATTACTGCTTTGTCTTATTTGCAGCACGTGTTTCACTTATTTCTTTTATGTTCTTTATAGATTTCTGTCCACAGTCCCTCTGATAGCGGCTCAGCTGATCCGTTTCGTGCAGAAGAAGAATCAAATGGCGCAGCAAAAGACCCCTTTTATGTGAGCGCGCAAAAATCCTGAGTTAACAAAGTTGATGCCCACCGTCGTGATGCCCGTTATCTCTGACCGGGTGTTAGGTTTTGTCAAACTAGCTTATGCAAAGAGAGCCTGGCTACGTTCAGCTTGTTTACACCTGTTTGGATCTGTAATGCTGGATGGCATCAGTTTTATCTAGCTAGCTAAAACAAGGCATTTAATACAACCCATAAATTGCAATATAGCCATTAAAAACATTAACATTTTTGATATCTTGATTATTGCCTGGTAAGATGTGTGAGGCTGAATTGGGATTCAAGGATTGTGTGTAATGAAAATGCCGCCAACTGGAGGAGGATAAGACTCTTATCCGTGCAGGAATAAAGTAAAATTAGTCTGCACTTCCACTCTTTTTGGAGCTTGTGGAGTGAATGTGACTCCATTTCTCATCTAAAATTAAGAGGTTAATATAAATACTACAGGGGCTGGATTAAAACTGCCCACTCAGAGGCAGTGCTCAATGATTATGCTAAGATAAGATTAAATTTTAATGATTCCTGTGGGGGATATTGGCTCAGTTTTTGGCCAGCTTTCTGTTAGTTCTCTGGCTTTTTTTTTTTAAACTCCCCTTTAAGAAGCAGACTTTGGTTTGGAGGGGGGGGGAAGTACTGGTGCCAAGCTTAAATCCACTTTTGACTGCCTGAACTTTACATTACTTAATAAGCCTAAGATCCTGCAACAATATGGGAAGAATTGGCCACTTGCCTGCTGGGATATTGAGTCTAATCAGCTTCTAGTGAAAGTGCCCTTTAAATGCACACTGAAAGCTTTTCCCATTTCTCTGATCACTTTGTATGAATGAAATGGATACATTTCATTTTATTCAATGTGGTGTAACATTACACTCTATAATCTGTGTAATATGTACTGTTTTTACCTGAGTGTGAACAACCTGTAAATGTGTCTTTTCTTTTCTTTTTTGTAACCAAATGAAATATTTTTCAGGCTGTTGTAAAAAAGATGGAGAAGCACTTAACTTTTTTTTTGGCATTCGACTGAAGTTGCTCCATGTAGCCGCTCGAACAAAGCTCCTAATGGACTTTGGCAAATCTTATTAACTTAATTGAAAGCTTCCCTTTTGAGTTTCTGTTTGCAACCAAGCCGAATCTGGAAGCACTCAGTGTCTCTTTAAGTGGGTACAATACTAATTATACTCACATTATTCATTAGAACTCCTGATATGAAAGACTATTTAAAAACAAAAAGCAATAACAGGTTGTTTTTTTTCAAGTCAGATTTTTGGTATGTTTATCTGACCAAATTGGCACTAGTTGCTATGCCAACTGCCATTCAGGTCATTATTTTTGGCAGCAGGGGGAACCATCTACCTCTGAAGACGCCCTCACGCCACAACTGTGGACTCACCCAGACCCGGTGACTGCAAGGCACAAGCTAGATACTGCTAGCTTAATTAGTGCATCAACTTGCTGAACTTCTGCTGGGAGTTGGCAGCAAACGTTTGTTACAGGTGTAGCTGCAAGAAGTAAAACTAAGTAAATATGACATATTTTGAAGTGGTTAACTTGTCTGTGCTACAATGTTCTCAACATTTGCCTTTTAACACTTGAGCGTATCAGAAGCAGCATATTCTAATATGTATTAAATGTATATGGTATACTTGACCACTGTTTCAGCAGCTCCACCATTTGTCAGTAGCAGCAGCTCCACCCAGACCAAGTTAGATGGGCGTCCTGCACCCGTCTAAGCTGACAAAGCATCCCAGATTTTAGCTAAAAAAACAAACAAACAGTTAAAGCGATTGAATGTTGCAAATAACGACCTTTCTATGTCTGTCTCAAATTCATTTAGGATAACATGCAAGCAGCTGTGGCAGATTTACTAAATGTAGAGGTAATGCGTACCCCACCACACCCACTGCCCCCAATCAATTGGTTGAAGAGTAGGTATACTTCAGTCGACCAAGACTTCGGTTGACTGGAGGTTTAAAGTGAGAACTTGTTTTAAACAAGCCTGGTGATGCCAAAATAAATGTCATGTGTTAATACTTTTTTTCTTTTTTTTTTTTCCCCTCCTCCTACTAGAACACTGGTAAATCTGGTATTAATGTATCAAAACTTGAAGCCTTTCAACATTTGTACAATGTTAAAGGAGACATATCATGCAAAATCCACTTTTTTAGCCCTTAAATACACTTTGTTGTGTACTTTGTGTGTAGCAGTGCAGGAAATTTAAATGCACTGTGTCTCGGTGCTGCCTAGATATCTTTATATTTTTTTTAGGTTGTAATTTTCAGTCTGTTCAGTTTTCTCTATTCCCTGTTACATTGTCTTTCCTCTTACTTTGCAGTATTTGCTGTGGAACTGCTAAATAAGGACATCGACTTACCCTTTTTAATTTTTCCTCACAGTGATTTTGTAGTTCAGGTTCAGTTATGTCGAACTTAATAGTGGACAAGTCAAAATGTTCGGTTGTTGGGTGTATTAACCCACACGATTCCTTACATCGCCCCCCCTCCCCCCGGCATCAGAGCTTCTTGGACGTTCTTGTTTCTCTGCCGGTAGCTAACAAACTACAAAAATGGGGTGGAGTGGAACACTCTGCGACCTGGAGGGGGGCGTGAAATGTGTCCTTCATATTTAAAGGGACCGCACCAAAACGAGCTGCTCTAAGACGCGCCTTAGAAAAGGTGTAAAAGAGGGGTCTGTGGAGCTAAAATAACGAGGAACTGAGACCCAAGCATTGCAGTTCTACTTTATATAGACCATATTTATATATGAAAAGGAAGGGTTTAAAAGCATGATATGTCTCCTTTAAGTTTGTTCCTAGACAATGTACAGTGTTTACAGGCCAGTTCAGCTGTGTTAACCCTCTGAGGTCAAAGTATACAGCTTAAAAAAAAATTTAAAAAATTAAGGGAACACTTGAACAATGTTAAATTTGATCATTATTTTGAATCCAGCCCTTAAAGTGGGTGAAAATTTAGTTTTTCACTGACCCTTATGTCCTTTTAACAAATTAGTGTCAGTGAAGATTTTAGCTCCAGTATTTCATCAAGAGTTGATGTGATTTTTTTTTTTTCTTCTAGTGTTCCCTTATTTTTTTGGAGGGAGGCAGCATTTGTAACTCTAACCCTATGTTATTTAAAGTCTCATTTAAGCTTTTCATTTTTGATTGTGTCTCTTAAAAATAGTTTCCACAAATATTGGCAACCAGGGCGCAAAATAATCTCACACACACAATTTTTTTTTTTAATTTGAACTCTTCAGCATAGGGTTAGGGTTAACCTTTAAAGGATGACTTGACTTCAGAGGGTTAACGCTTTGTGTTTGCCTGTAATTGTAGTAGCTTCTGTATTGGCTCATCTAAGTGCAGGGTTGACTAAGAGTGTAGGGGCTCTCTCCGCAGAATAAGACAGTGGCAACGCCCAATCAGGGCGTGTGGGACATGAGGGGGAAGCAGTTCTACGCCGGCATAGAGATCAAGGTCTGGGCTGTGGCCTGCTTCGCTCCGCAGAAACAATGCCGGGAGGACCTGCTCAAGTAAGCTATGGCTTTAACTGTTATGCAGACTTTATTATTATTACTATTATTTTTAGCTCCACTGTTGTCACGGATGAGTCAGCGGAGCTGTTCCAAAACCGAGCCATCAGGCGTCCGTCCATCCATTGTCAACTTTTTTTTAATATATTTTTTTGGCTAAATTCGCCACTGCTCTCATTTTATTTTTGAAGTCTTTTGAGATTTGCAAAGCTCTTCAGAATGCTTCAATTATTTTTTTTAAAAAATTGTTTACATTTTGAAGATACAGTACATATGTTTAACTTCAGTGACTACTTCTCCCTTATTTATTGGCTAATCATTTGAAAACTTGGGCAAAGTGCTGCAGATGAATTTCTGATTCTTAGCTTGGCTGTTTCAAAGAAAGTCGAGCTATCGTCACAGGCTTGGTGTTGGTGTCGTCTTGTGTATCTTTAGAACGATGTTGCAAATATGTTTCAATTTTGGCAGTTACATTTGTAACAAACAGACAAACGAACAGGAGTGAAAACAACCTCTCTCCATCTATCGGTGGGTGAGGTAATTAAGTTTATTTACAAAAGCAGTTTTTCACAGCGGTAGATGGAATCACTGTAATCAGTCAGCCTTGGCTACAGTGGTGTGAAAAAGTGTTGCCCCCTTCCTCATTTCCTGCTTTTTTGCATGTTTGTCACACTTAAGTGTTTCGGAACATCAAACCAATTTAAACAATAGTCAAGGACAACACAAGTAAACACAAAATGCAATTTGTAAATGAAGGTGTTTATTATTAAAGGTGAAAAAAAATCCAAACCATCATGGCCCTGTGTGAAAAAGTGATTGCCCCCTAAACCTAATAACTGGTTGGGCCACCCTTAGCAGCAACAACTGCAACCAAGCGTTTGCCATAACTTGCAATGAGGCTTTTACAGCGTTCTGGAGGAATTTTGGCCCACTCATCTTTGCAGAATTGTCCTAATTCAGTTACATTAGAGGGTTTTCGAGCATGAACGGCCTTTTTAAGGTCATACCACAACATCTCAATAGGATTCAGGTCAGGACTTTGGCTAGGCCACTCCAAAGTCTTCATTTTGTTTTTCTTCAGCCATTCAGTGGTGGACTTGCTGGTGTGTTTAGGATCATTGTCCTGCTGCAGAACCCAAGTTCGTTTCAGCTCGAGTACACGAACAGATGGTCGAACATTCTCCTTCAGGATCTCTTGGTAGACAGCAGAATTCATAGTTCCATTTATCACAGCAAGTCTTCCAGGTCCTGACGCAGCAAAACAGCCCCAGACCATCACACTACCACCACCATATTTTACTGTTGGTATAATGTTCTTTTTCTGAAATGCAGTGTTCCTTTTACGCCAGATGTAATGGGACACACACCTTCCAAAGAGTTCCACTTTTGTCTCATCGGTCCACAGAATGTTTTCCCAAAAGTCTTGGGGATCATCAAGATGTGTTTTGGAAAAATTGAGACGAGCTTTAATGTTCTTTTTGCTCAGCAGTGGTTTTCTCCTTGGAACTCTGCCATGCAGGCCATTTTTGCCCAGTCTTTTTCTGATGGTGGAGGCATGAACGCTGACCTTAACTGAGGCAAGTGAGGCCTGCAGTTCTTTGGACGTTGTTGTGGGGTCTTTTGTGACCTCTTGGATGAGTCGTCGCTGCGCTCTTGGGGTAATTTTGGGCGGCCGGCCACTCCTGGGAAGGTTCACCGCTGTTCCATGTCTTCGCCATTTGTGGATAATGGCTCTCACTGTGGTTCGGTGGATTCCCAAAGCTTTGGAAATGGCTTTATAACCCTTTCCAGACTGATATATCTCAATTACTTTCTTTCTCAATTGTTCCTGAATTTCTTTGGATCTCGGCATGATGTGTAGCTTTTAAGGATCTTCTGGTGGACCTTACTGTGTCAGGCAGCTCCTATTTAAGTGATGTCTTGATTGAGAACAGGTGTGGCAATAATCAGGCCTGGGTGTGGCTAGAGAAATTGAACTCAGGTGTGAAAAACCACAGTTATAGTATGTTTTAACAAGGGGGGCAATCACTTTTTCACACAGGGCCATGATGGTTTGGATTTTTTTTCACCTTTAATAATAAACACCTTCATTTACAAATTGCATTTTGTGTTTACTTGTGTTGTCCTTGACTATTGTTTAAATTGGATTGATGTTCCGAAACACTTAAGTGTGACAAACATGCAAAAAACAGGAATTGAGGAAGGGGGCAAACACTTTTTCACACCACTGTATATACTCATTGGAGACAGCTTCTGCAACTGCCAGTGTTTATTCCCTGTGATTGTGCCTTTACACAAACTTATAATGAAAAATAAACTCCCACGGTGCAAGTAGTAGAATCTTACTACTGCAAGCTGTAGTTTTATCATCTTCTCTGTGTGTGTGTGTGTGTGTGTAAGATCACAGTAAAATCCCTCTCCTGCCAATGATGTAATGATAACATCCTTACTGATTTCAAATAAACTCACATCGGCTTTTAACAGGAGCTTCACCGACCAGCTGCGAAAGATTTCAAAGGATGCTGGGATGCCCATTCAAGGCCAGCCATGTTTCTGTAAATATGCCCAAGGAGCTGATAGTGTGGAGCCCATGTTTAAACACCTCAAGATGTCTTATGTTGGTCTGCAGCTGATCGTGGTCATCCTGCCTGGCAAAACACCAGTCTATGGTAAGAAGCCAATTTTGCACCTTCATGGAATAAAAGTTTTGTTTTGATGTGGATTAAACAACTTTGATTATAATCTTTTGTCGTGTCGGATATCTTCTGCAGCTGAGGTGAAGCGTGTGGGAGACACGCTCCTTGGTATGGCCACCCAGTGTGTGCAAGTGAAGAACGTGGTGAAGACGTCCCCTCAGACGCTCTCTAACCTCTGCCTCAAGATTAACGCCAAGCTAGGAGGCATCAACAATGTCCTGGTGCCTCATCAGAGGTCAGAATTCTAAGTTCTTCCCAGGGATGCAATGATGCAGATTGTTAGGATGCTCTCTGAAAAATGCATGCTTCCCTGCTAATTGTGGTACAGAACCAAACTCCATTTCTCTTCTTTTTCAGGCCCTCTGTGTTCCAGCAGCCTGTCATCTTCCTGGGTGCTGATGTCACACATCCTCCAGCAGGTGACGGGAAGAAGCCGTCCATCGCGGCAGTGGTGGGAAGCATGGATGGCCACCCCAGCCGATACTGCGCCACAGTGAGAGTCCAGACATCTCGACAAGACATGTCGCAGGTAACTTATTTGTGCTTGACACAAAGTGACAGGCTGATAAAGCAAAGGTTGAATGCTTTACCTTTTGTATGATTCGGCTCATGTCACTGCATCAAATTCCATTAAACCCAAGTTTACTCATTCTTCATACTTTACTTTGAGTCTAACTTAGATTTGTTTTGTCTCTTCAGGAGCAGCTCTTCAGCCAGGAGGTTATCCAAGACCTGACCAACATGGTCAGAGAACTGCTCATCCAGTTCTACAAGTCAACACGCTTCAAGCCCACACGCATCATCTATTATCGTGGTGGTGTGTCTGAGGGGCAAATGAAACAGGTGAGCACGTAGCATTAACAAACCATAACTTTATCTGAAATAAACATTCAAGACCTTTTTGTTTTATGTAAATTAACCAAAAAATCAACTTGTTTTGGTATTTCAGGTAGCGTGGCCAGAGCTGATAGCCATCAGGAAGGCCTGCATCAGTCTGGAGGAGGATTACAGGCCGGGCATTACCTACATTGTGGTCCAGAAACGTCACCATACTCGTCTCTTCTGTTCTGACAAAGCTGAGAGGGTTAGCAGTTCACTCGGATGTGAACATTGAAGAGATTTCTGTTGGCGAATCTGTTCCATAAGTCTGAATGATTGTACTGCCCCTTGCAGGTTGGGAAGAGCGGTAATGTTCCAGCTGGCACCACAGTGGACAGCACCATCACCCACCCGTCCGAGTTTGACTTCTACCTGTGCAGCCATGCTGGGATTCAGGTGAGGCTTATTATGGACCTGCGCTGTGTCCAGCTTATTACCTTTTTTGCAGTGGAATAGCCTCCTGAACATGATAGTGTACAAAGGGAATAAATTAAAACAACTTTTTATTTTTTTATTCTGATTTGTGATTGTGAGTCAGCTGGATTCGTGAAGTCCCTCATTTCATGCAATTATAATGCAGTACTGACGCTTGACATGTTGTATTGCGTCCTCTCTCAGGGAACCAGTCGCCCCTCCCACTACCACGTCCTGTGGGATGACAACTGTTTCACAGCTGATGAACTGCAGCTCCTCACCTACCAGCTGTGCCACACCTACGTCCGCTGCACACGCTCAGTTTCCATCCCAGCCCCGGCCTACTATGCCAGGCTGGTGGCTTTCCGAGCCCGCTACCACCTGGTGGACAAAGACCATGACAGGTAAGGCAACCCTATATGTAACTGGTTCTGCCGAAGAACAAGCTCATTATCAGGAAAATAAACAGCTTTTTAATAATCAAGCCTGTAAAATAAAATAACCATGGATCAGGTTAGAATTAAGCAGCTTTGAAATGAATCATTTGAAACTCTGATCAGTGTTTAGGATACAGAAAGGAAAACTTCTTTGCATTTTTCCTTCCTGACAGCTGAACTAAATCTCCTCCTTTTTGTCTTGCAGCGCTGAAGGCAGCCACGTCTCAGGCCAGAGTAACGGCAGAGACCCCCAGGCATTGGCAAAGGCAGTTCAGATCCACTATGATACCCAGCACACAATGTACTTTGCCTGAACTAGCCTGTCAGCCAGTCCACTTGTGGATCCCCTTTTTATTTTATTTTTTTTAAATTCATCTACCCCATTCCTCCTCTTCCTTCTCCCCTCTCTCCTTGTGGTCTCTTCTCTTCATACTCACTCTACATTTTCTGAATACGTACCAAAGCGGCTCACGGAGAGGGGAATCTGCTGCGTCCAGCAGGCTCTGTTTCATGGAACAATCTCCAACCAGCCGCCCAATCAAGCCGCCTTTTTAACCAGCAATCCAGCACTGCGAACCCGGAGGGTTCCCAGTGCACAAAAGAAGAAAAAAGCGAAAAAACAAAAACAAACCATACACACATAACTACAAGTTGAGCCATTATTTTGAGTTTGTTTTTGTTTTTTCTATTTGAATGCCTGTACTCGTGTTTGTAAGATACACTGAGCGAGAGAGCGGGCGGACACGGTTCGTGCCCGCCCGCCTCTTTAGCTCTCCCAGCTAAGCAGGACTCTTATCTACTTTTACCTCAAAGCCCTTTTGGGCAAAATCTGTCACAAGGTCTTGGGTTTATCGGGTGGTGGGGAGGGAACTCTACATGAACAGAGATGGAGGGGAGTTGACCTTTTGAGAATGATATCTATTTTCCTTTTTATGAGCGCGTGTTTTAACTCTCTCCTTTTTCGGTCTTTTACAAGCGAGGTGACCTGGGTGTCCATACCCATTGCTACTTTCCTCCCATCTTGACGAAGAATACGCAAGTCTGTGTGCGTGCGTGCGCATCTCTGTATATACATTTACTGCTGTATGAGAGTGTGTGTGTGTGTGTGTGTGTTTCATGGCAGGCCACTGAATTGTAAAGGGAAATCAAGGAGATAACTGCTGTAAATGCCTCAGATTTGTTGTTTTTTATATTCACACATACAGTACATATAAGCATATATTTACATCTATAGAGCAACTTTGAGACATATGATTTTTAAACAGGCCTCACAGAGGCGCGCGTGGGTATTTGTAGCAGTCCTGGGTCACTTATTAATTGAAATGCTTTTATTCGATTTTTTGGGTGGTTTTGTTAGCCTGCTGCTAGCACGAGCTGGATGGGGGATTTGCACCTTTTGGGAGACAGCTGCTTTCTTGTGCCTCTGAACATCGTTGAATCCCAGAATTCGTTTCAAGTAGTAACTGAAGCAGGACTGATGTGTAGCAGTAGCAGCCGTGGTCTGGCCTGTGACTGGCTCAGCATGAGGACCGGTTAAAAAGCGGTTTAAAAGGCATTAAATACAGTATGTTATCAGTCTTGCTTTCTGTGTGAAAAGCGGGATCCAATCCTTTTTTTCTTTTTCTTTTTCTTTTTTCTTTTTTTTTTTTTTTTTTGGACCTGAATTTTAAGAAGGGTTATGTTATGACACTGTTGGATGTTTTTAAATTTGAGTCTTCAAGGACCTGGAACCAACTTAACTTTCTTTTTTTTCTTTTTCTTTTTTTTTTAAATAAAAGGTCTCCTTTGCTAATGTTGGCCAATTCGTTGCACTGACCAGGGATGCTAAGCAGGAAACAGAGGGCACTGTCAATCTCTTACCTTTATGCATTTATACATACAAATCAACAAAGCAGATTTGTAAAAGTTTAATATAAGATGTTTTGTGGTTATCTTAAACTGTTTTAGACCTAGTAGTTTACTGTTGTTGTTCTCGTTGTTGTCACTGTTGTTGTGATCAAAAAATTTTTTTTAAGGTTGGCAGCAAAGCCAGTTAAATAGCTACTAGTGTGATTTCAGGAATAGACTTCAGTTGTTGAGCTGCAGGTTAAGGGGTTGAGTTTTCAGGTTGGAAGCTTTTAATTTTAATTTTTTTTTCTTTGTAGCAATCTGGTGAAAGGCGAGTAGTGCTCAGGATGGATGGATTCATGCCTCTTCTGCAGTTTCTGAAATGACGGTGGCCAACTAGAGTTGTTTTGTAGCAGTCGGACCGGTGAGCCAGGTCTGCCGTGGTGTACATCACTCATTGGGAGTTTGGTCGGTTTCGATCCGATAGATGGAGACAATCGGGAATTGTTAGAAGTTGTATGTGATAGGCAATGAGTTGAATTTAAAGATTTTTAAAAGAATTTTTACTCTGCGTGACTCGCATATTCCCATCTTTTAAACTCTCTACCAGTATTTGTTTTGTGCTTTTTATGCATTTTTAACACTGGATTAAATTGACAGTAAATCTAAGCATCGCCCTAAGACCCCCTCTAACATGGAAACTAATGGTGACAGACAACTGGCTCCCCCTGATGATGCAGGACTGAAGTGTTTTGGGGGGAAATGTGCACGCCTCATTGAGGGGGACAGCTCAGTGAAAACTCTTTTGTAATAAACCACCCGTAAAGCAGCAGGTTTACTATGAATGAGTTTGAGCGCCTTCTTATTGTGGGCGTGGGCATCAAGTAGAGAAGTGGGGGCTGAGGAGAGGAGGAGGGGGTGGGTGGGGTGGGGGGGTTGGGAGGGTGTTTTCCAGGCATTGCAATAAGTTTTAAAGGACGCAGATTAGTTTTTGCAGTTTGCAGTTCTGTCAAGCAGACTGTTGGTTTTAAATATTCATCCGGCATCTCCGAGGAGAATTTTTAAATCAAAATATTGGGTCATTAAAATCCAGTAAGATAAAGGCTCACTCCCTGTTTATAACACGTTACAAAGCAATATTAACCCAAGTTTTCAAATGTGGTAAAACGAAGCTATAATTCTACTCATTGTGATTGTCGGTCTACTCTCGCTATTGTGTCTCTGTACTCCTTTTTATTTGACTTTTTTAAAAAAAAATTTTGGTAAAAAATTATTTGCTTGTATCAATCAGTGGGAATGTGCATTTGGTGGAGTAGTTGCGTAGGCTTTTAGATTCTTTCTTTCTTTCAAGTAACAAATGTAGACTTTGCTCGCCTGCATGCCAGAGTATTGTCCTTTAAAAAAAAAAAACATAAAAACAAAAAAAGGAGGGGGGGGAAAGAACCATTTTGGAGTCATATTTATTATGAGAGAAAAAAAAATATAACTTCTTTTTTGGGGCGGGGTACATGTTTATCAATTTAGTGGGACTGTTTTAGGCTAGCAATATTTGTCTGTCTCTATCTCTAAGATGTATTTTAAAGATTCCTACACAAATGTCAGTAATTTGAGAGGTACAAGCTGTTTTCGAGGTGAGGGCTTCTGCGCTTTGCGTCGGGTTCCAATTCAAACGAGGTACTTTCTTCAAACGTGGGCCCGTTAAAGCCCGAACCCCTTTCCTCTGGGCCGGGTTACTATAGAGAGCATCCATTTCTCCTCCCTGCTCCTGGTTTGTACCTGTTGCCGCACCCGTTGGTGGGCGCTCTCCTGTTTCCGTGGCAACTCTGCTGACCCTTCACAGATCTACTTCCTCTTTTGTGTAGAGGTCCCCAAGGCATTGACGGAGCAGGATTACCTCTTTTTAACCTTTTTAAAAAAAGATCCATAATTCTTTCTGTGCCCCAATGGAAAGAGCATGAATTATTTTTAAATTCCTCTCACTTTGATATATTATATCTTGACAGATTTGTAATTTGACATTGTGTATTATGTACTTTTTTTGTTTTCCTTTGTTTCTTTTTTTTTCTTAGGTTTGTTTATAGCTCTGCTGTTTTTTTATTTTTTTCCTGCTACTGGTCTCTGAAACTGTGCGATTGTCTAATAGCAATACAGTCACAGAATCTAACGTTCCGATTCCCAGAATTGGAATGTTCAGATTGTGTGATTGAACGGGATATTTTAAGTTGTCCAGGGCTGGGGCAGTATTCTGTCCCTGCCCTCAGAAGGCCATTTACATGGTGTTATTGCTATTATGTAACATGTTAAAATGTTTTTTGTGTTTTGTTTTTTTTTTCTTCTTTTTTTTTTTTTTTTTCGCCTGCAGGGAATTCTTGTGTTAATGTGCAAAGTAATAAATGGGTATTTCATGCCTATAACATAATTGTGTGCTCTCATTGATATTTGGCTTGTAACACTAGTTAAAAGGTGAATTTATGCCCTCACTAGTACCTCTGGTGTCTGCACACTCATTGTCACTAGATGGCATTCTTTACCAAAGTAAATTGGATTACAGGGTGACGGCAATTGGTTAAAAAAAAATGAAACTGTTCCTGTCTGTGGCTGCGTGCTAAGAACAGCTGAAGCAGTTATGTGCTGTCCTGTGTAGCTTACCAAATTGACAGATTTTGTAAGAATGTTTGCAGAACACATTTTAATACACTTGTTTATTCAAGCTTCAGTAAAATTGAGTGAATATTGCAATAATTTTAGAATTCAGACTAGGTCTCATCTTAGATGTGACTCTGATTTCTTTGTTCACATACATTAAATTTGTAGCCCCAACAAGATGGGTGGGTATCTGGTTGAGTGTGAAGAGTGACTTGAAATGCAAGCCAGCTGAACAGAGCCAAAGAAATGATTTAATGGAGTAAGAAATGGGCTAAATGAGAATATTTACAATCTGTAGGGAGTTCAAAATTGACTTAAATTCATCTAAAACCTTTAAAAATATTTTGTGCACCCACAGTAAATAATGTGATGAAGGGGAAACTGTCATTGGGGTGTATGAAATATATTGCTATTCATACAGTCAATACTGTGTCTCGGTCTGATTCAACACATGCAACCACAATCTTGGAGAAGACTGCTGACTCGACAGTTTCCCAGATGGCTATCACTGATACACTCTCATAGGAGGGTACGCCACAGGTCACACTGTGAGAAGGCGGGCTATTCAGAGTTCTGTATGAAAGTGCATAAATAATCAAGTTGGTGGGGTGGGGATGACTGCAGCCTTGAGAGGACGATGAAGAAGAGAGCTTCACAAAGAGTGGACTGAGCCTAATGTCGGTGCATCAAGAGCAGCCACGCGTAGATGTCTTCATGGAAGGGGCCACAACTGTCAACCTTTCCTAATCTCAAACTACTGAAGCAGAGACGAGGTCAGAAGTGTCTTACCTGGGCTAAGGTGAGCAGAACTGGACTGTTCTGTGGTCCTAAAGTCGTCTTTTCTGATGAAAAAAAGTTTTCACATTTCATTTGGAAATCATGTCTGAGGGCTGGGGGGGGGGGTGTAGTAGTGTTTTCTAATGTTTGTGGTGCTTTGAGGCAGTGCGTTGTCTGCTGGTGTTGGTGGTGGTTGCTCCACTGTGTTTTAGCAAATCCAAAGTCGGTGCTGTTCTCATTAGATTTTAAGGCACTCCATGTTTCCGCTTGCTGACAGGTTTTATGGAAATGCTAATTTCCATATCCAGAAGGACTTCTCACCTGCCCACAACGTCGTCTGCTACCAAACTCAACAAATCATTACTGCGCTTGACTGGCCGGCCAACTCGGCTGACCTGAACCCCATAGAGTCTGTCAAGATGAGCTGAATCCTGCTGTCAATGACACCTTAGCAAGGCTTGAAATATTTCACTTTACATGTAATGAATGTAAAATATATCAAAGTTTGCCTTTTTGAAGTGAATTGTTTAAAAAAAAAAAATTAAACTTGTCCATGATGATCAAAATTTTTGGGAGCATTAGTATACGCCGAAAAAACAAGTTAGTGAGAAGGAACCAGCTCTGCTGAAAAAGCAGGTGAGACAACAATTCATAAATTTAAGATCTAAAGTAGTATTCTTGCCATTGTGTATTTAAGCTTTAAGTTTAGTGTAATTTGACTGCATCCTTGTACTGGGCCTCAGAAAGGAAAATACACACACACTTACACCTGTCTGTGTGTCGGTTCACTCTGACTGGCCATTAGAGGTATGTGTCACCTTCCTCTGCTCCCCTTTGTGTATCGTGTCTCCTCTGCCATTTCCTGTGTCCTGGCTGGTTGTCATGACCACTGTAACCAAGGCGAGCGGAGGCTAGAGAAGAAAGGAAACCTGAACCGAAGATCCTGATGCCATGATATTTAATTCATCAGCACAACGCCACACTGAAGCTGAATGCTAAGTGAATTAGTTTTTTTTCTTGGGTGGAAAATATCGATATGAACACAAAGAGCTGCTGTCAGATCCTTCTGTTACACCCCCCCCTCCCCCAGCTGTTTATGTGCCGTAAAATTCATAATAATTCACCTGGGGTAAATTTGGTATTTCAGCTTGTTAATGTTTCAGTACTATTATAAATGGCATAAAACTGTTTAGCCAGCCGTAGCTTTTCAGCATTTTATTCACAGTCAAAACAACTGTGAGGCCTCTTTGAAAAGCTGCTTCTCCCCTTTCACTGCATGCAAAAAGAGGCAAGTGAAAGCAATTAATTGATCTCCTTTAAAATTCAGACATTATGTGGTAATACAGGGTGTGCAATCCCCATTGCAGAGCCCCCTCCCAGGTTGTCATTGTGTTAGCTGAGCCACCTACAGATGCGGCTCCATCCCGAGTTTGTCCATGCCTCTCTCCTTTTGTTGTCTCACCCCCTTTTGCCCTCTCCCTCCCACCCTTTCTTTCTGGTGTTCACTGGCGCTTTCCACAGGTTGGAGAGTAGAGGGGATGAAGATAAGAGGGAGGGATCTGATGCTCCACTTACCCAGAAGTCTGACTTTGCAGGTCTAATTTCTTATTTATACCCTCGCTGGAACCAGACTGACCAATTTGGGCTGCACCGCTACCAAAGGAAGCGGCTGGAGGGAGGGTTAAATCGTGTAGCAGCTGAAGTCTGGAGTGGCCTCATCAAGGCTTGGACCCCAGCGCCATTTATTGTCAACAAAGAGACACTTCAGCCGGCAACAGCAGCAGTGTCTGAAGATAAATCCTGCAGGCTATTTTCTACTGGAAACCTGTGCTTTTAGAGTAGGAGGATCACAAAAACCTGTCACGTGTAAAGTCTGGTGTGGATTTTTGATTCTTTGGGGGGGGAAACGAGCCTCTGAGCGGATTGTGATAAGGAGTAAACGCTGACTTTTGACGACCATAAGGTAAAAAGCTACAGTGTTTTATTCTGTGTAATTGAGAATCACTATAATCAGCCTCCTGTGAAAGAATATACTCATAGCTGCTTCAGGAGCCTTGGATCCAGGTATCAGGTTATATCAGTCTGGTTCATCTCGGTAATGCTACACCAAAACCAAGACTGACACTGACATAAACAGAAGCTCAGCAGTCAGCTTCCTGGATTTGAACCTGAGTCAAAGTGAAAAGAACCACTTCCACAGAAAAGAAAAATTCCTGGCAGAGATCCATCTCTTCCACAGGCCTTGCGCTGTAAAGCCCGATTGATCCCACATCTGTGGGCTGCCACAGGTGGCTGCACAGGCACTGGCTACTCAATAATGCATCGACTCAAACTTGAAAAGGAGGAGAAAGTGTGTGAGCCTCTGATCCCCTGAAAAGCTGCATGTCTGTTGAGTGAAAGCACGCGATTATTTCTGGATAACGCTGCGCACTGACACACGCGGACGTGGAAACTGTGAGCAGATGTTGAGAAGGAAAAGAAAAGAGAAGAACGTGACTTTGACAAAGTGACATTAGGGTAAAAGACCATAAGAAGCTTGGCCAAGCACGAGAGGGAAAAGTGAAGAATTCCCCCCCCAAAAAAATACAGACTTCAAAAACTGAAAATAAGAAGACCGTGAGATCTTGTGAAAGAAGCTAAGCACAGAGAATCTTATAAACATCCAGAAGAAACTTCCTAAGAAACTTTTTCATTATGGTGAACACTGGCATGCAGCTGATCAGCTTCACCTGTGCGGTGACCGGCTGGATCATGGCAATTGCTGTCACGGCCTTGCCTCAGTGGAAGGTCTCAGCCTTCATTGGCATCAACATCCTAACCTCAGAGATCAAGTGGGAAGGCATCTGGATGACCTGTATCTACCAGACCACAGGTCACATGCAGTGTAAGACTTACGACTCCATGCTGGCCTTGCCTCCTGACATCCAGGCAGCCCGTGCACTTATGTGCCTGGCCATCTTCATGGGTTGGCTCTCCTGCACCGTCTCCTGCTGTGGCATGAAGTGCACCACTTGTGCCGGGGATGATCGCCAGGCCAAGGCGGGCATAGCGCTCTCAGGTGGAGTTCTCTTCATTCTGACGGGACTGTGCATCTTAATTCCGGTTTCCTGGACTGCCAACACAGTCGTCCAGGACTTCTACAACCCCAACGTCCCTGCGATGCACAAAAGAGAGCTGGGCCAGGCCATTTATCTGGGCTGGGCAGCTGCGGTTATTCTCATGATCAGCGGAGCCGTGTTGAGCAGCACCTGCTCGCTCATGGAGAGGAGCGGCAAGTACCGCAGGGGCTACATAGGCCGGAGCTTTGCAAATTCACCCGCTACAGCAGCAGACCCCCCAAAACCCATCACTTCTAATAATTTACCACTGAAGGAGTACGTGTAGGGGGAGGGAAGAGATGATGCTATTCCAAGTGGTACAACTCTGAAACTTTGCTTTTTGGTTTATGCATTTTAAACTATAAATATATATATTTATGAATACGTTAAACCAGTATTTTGTATATCTCTTTGTCATGTTTGTCTTCAGTGTGTTGAGATTTGATGTTTTCTGCTTTCTGATTCATCGCAGTTCCTGAAGAAAGCCGTTAGTCTTCGCTTTACAAAACAGCGTGACTGAATGATGGTTTTTATGACGGCTTGTGTTTTGAACATTGCAGTGATTTCTTTGTCAGAAAAATTGTGAAATAAAACACATCTGGCAAAGCGTGCTTAAACTATTTTGGAATAGTCTTTCCCTTTTTTTGTGTGCTGGAATTTAGTTCTGTTTTGGGTCATTTTGGCCACAGAGAGCAAATATTAGTAACATGCATTTTTCTCCGCAAATAACCATTCAAATATTAAAAAGTCTTTTTTTTTTTATGGGTAGTCACCTTTTGGTATGTGGTAATACCCCTCTTAGTGTGCAGTATGATGCATGCAGCAAGTTACATTTCAGACTTGCACAAGGTCGTTGGTGACCCATCTAGGATGAACATCTCCCCCCTTTGTTTGGAATTTTCACCTGTTTGGAAAATCAAACAGATCTGTTTAGCATGTGGCTAACATAAAACCCAACCCTCAAACTAGCATTGCATGAGTTACTAATTATGTTTTTGAAACCATTTTAATTCAAGACTAAATTTGCAACAGAAATGTACATCAAAATACATCAGTTAGGATTTAGCAGTAGAGTCAAGACCGTATTTGGTTGAGTTTAAATGTGTCTGTTGATATAAAAAGGTAAGAAACATTATTGCACTAAGAAACACCTCGTTGTTTTTAGAGACCAGCAGGACAAAGTGTCCCCCCACCCCCACCGACCAATGTCAGCATCATTGAGATTTTGTATACATTTTGTATGTTTTTTTTTTAATGCAAAAGTTTCAACTGTTTAGTTATTTAATGCTCCAAATTGGTAACAGCACCGTATGACATCACCTCATTCAGAGCTCGTGAGAAGCAGAGCACTGAAGCCTGAAACACATCCCTGCGAGTAAGCACGTAACCCAGAAATCCTCTCTGAACCCTGCGTAGTAACCTACGATAACCTGACGTGCATCTCTCAAGAAATGTACCTACCTGTCGTGTTGATGCTTCCTGCATGGACTGTGATTACTGCGCAGGTTTCAGAGGGGATTTCCGGTCACGTGTGTAGGCCCTGCAAAGACCCGACGCAGAAGCATAATTCAGGCCAAACTAATTCACCGTGCACAGTCTCCTTATGTGTACTAGCTACACTAGGCCAAAACATTCATTGCTGTATTTGAACTATAACTATGATATGGGAATCTTCTGCTGGCTGCTTCTGAACTGTAGTATCAGTAAGAGTCCAGGTCTTAATGACGCAGTTACATATTTGTAGAAGGTATGAAAAGAGCTTCACTCTGCGCTGGAAATTCTCATAAGTACAAAAATAAAATGTTTAGACCCATCCAAACTGAATTAAAGACAATTCAATACTTTTTACTGAACCTTTATTGGTAAACGTTTATTCTCAGGAACCAGAGGAATCACCCTGGTTCCCCTTCAAACAGATCCAGGAGCAATTTAAACCCAGCCATCCATTTTTTTTACTGCTCATCCAATTGTAGGCTTGCCAGTCTATCAGAGAGAGACAGGCAACATCCACACCCTCACATCCACGCAGTCCATTTGGATGCATTAATTATCATTACGTACATGTTTTTGTACTATGGAAGCCAATGGAACCCTTGCAGGCACAGGAAACTCCACACAGATGGCCCCCAGCTCATAAGGAGGTTTAAACCAGGAATGCTCTTGCTTACTGACCACTGCTCCACCACCATCATCATCATCATCATCATCATCATCATCATCCACCCACTTTCCTGCCTGCTACGCATCCATTCATGCTTTCATTGATCCTCTCACGTCCCCCTCCATTCTCACTTCCTCCTCTGGCATCTCTCCCTAATGGCAGACAAAGTGTGTGTTGAGAAAATAGCCCCTGTGAAAACGGTTCACCATTTGTCTGTGGACACAGTTCCTGAAAAAAAAAATGTTTTTTTCGATTGGTTTGGAGAAGCTAAGAGATTAAACTTTAATCTCAGTTGTCTGCAGTTTGATGTTTGCCATAGCTCCTCCTCAACTAACCAAGATGTTAAGATTAGGCTTTTTCCCTCATACCGAATGACAGGAGAAATATTGTTGATTAGTTCCGTGTTCAAATGAAAAAGCGGTTCAATCAAAATCACGCTCCAGTTGGCATCATGATTCACGCAGGTCGAGCACCACGCTCTTTGAACAGATATCGATATGTTTGCAAAGTGTTGCGTGTCTGTGGTTATTTGCCATGCCGAGATAGGGAGGAAAAAAAAAAGAAAAATAAAGAAGCTGGAGCTTTTTCTTGTATTGCCATGCCATTATGTAGCACTAATTAAAAAATAAAACATGCCTGCTCTTGCCCTTCTGCTATTAGACCCTGTTTAGCCTACAGGTTTGCTTTGAACCGCTCCCTCATTGCAGCGCCTCAAAGAAATATCATACAATAGTGAGTTGAAAAGGGCAATGCTTGAATGGAGTCTGAAAGGGGAGGCTGTACTTGGCCTTCAAGTATACATTCCTTCAGCTCAGTGCTTCCTCTGTGGTCCCCCCTCTTCTGGCCCACCCCCCCCTCCCACTCAATTCTCAGTTCCCACAGGGGACGCAGCCAAAGCAAACTCCTCAGAGGAAGTCTCCCTCTCCTTCCAGTGTGCGAGAGATGGGGATGCATGTCCTATCCTGGCTCTGTAAGGGCCTGCGAGGCAATAGGATGTACAAGGAGGGTGTTATGACTTCGTGACCATGCTATGTCTATGATGTGGTGATGAGTAAAGCCCGTGCGGCTGCTCTCCTGTGAGGTCAGTGTCATATTTAGCCAGTAGGTCCCTTGTGGTGTCTGGGAGTGTCTGCTTTCTGGCTCTATTATGTCTAGTGCTTGTAGCCTTCCTGGAGCTGCAAACCTCAGGGTAGAAATAGTACCAGACGGGCAGACATCCTTTGTCAGGAAAACAACAGTCACAGCAGTAATTACAGAGTCTGATTACACCAGGGCAGCAGTTCTTAGAATATCAGCAGCCTTGAGTCAGGCAGGTGAGGGGTCGAGTCACCATTGCTAAACACAGTCAGGAGATTAGTCTAGGGTAAAAGAATTACCTTACAGTAGCAAGTCCAACCAGCAGGCTTGTAAATGGGTGTGTAACGTTGTGACTGGTTAGACAGGTAAAGACATTTGTAAGGCAGGCAGACTCGAGGGGAGTATCCAGACAAACATGTCATGTACACCTCATGAAGTTTAAAGCTTACTAATGTTGACAGAATTCAAATAGGGAAGGCCTACAAAATGTAAAAGATTAAAAAATGTCAGCCAAAATTTCCCATGTCCTCATTCATCATCTTTAAATTGCAAATTAATCTATTTGACACTTCAAAGGTCAAAGTTTAGCTCGATTTACAGTGATACAAAGGGTTAAAAGCAGAGATTAAAGGCTTAAACACCTTAAATAATTTTCCTAAAACAAATATCAAAATTAATGACAGCAATCAGTTTTTTAAGAAGTCAAACCTTTTCATCTTAGTAATTAACCTAATTAAAAATGTGGTATCTATAGTTCAGGTATGCTGTGCCAGACCTGACTTAACACCTCCACCCTTAGCCACACTGTACACACACTCACACTTACTCCATACCCTCCCACATGCACATATGCGTGTCTGCACCCGCAGCCACCCACCTCCCCACATGTCCCAACACCCGCTCATAGCAGTGTGATCACACACACACACGCGTACATGCTCAAACCCTCATGCAGGGTCCAGCTTCGTGCAGCAAATCTGTGAGACGTGATTCATTACCAGCCGGGCTTCCTACTAAATTAATTTTATTGTTAATATCCATCTCCAGGTGATCACAGCAATTGGTGATTAAGTTTGCACAAGTACACCAATGGGAGTGCTTTTTCTCATTGAGGATTTTGAAGGTAAACGGAGTAATCATTTGTCTTGAATCGCACGCGCAGACAAAGAGATGGGAGTGTTTGCCATTCCTGGAGGCAGGATGTCATAGTAGTGAGTAAGAGAACGACCGGCAGGTCTGTGCTGGCCTCTGTGCCTGCCTAGGTAAACATATCCTCTATCTGACAAGTGCAGACCTGGCTGAGGATGTTAGCTATCTCAACACATGGTTCTGCAACTTGCCACACACACAGGCATACAACATACACAAATAAAAAGCTTGCAAGATTCAGCATTTTGTGGCACATAAAAACGCAGATGCTTCCCTCCTCAAACAGCACATGACTCGGCTGCTCTGTGTTAAAGTGCAGCCGTTTTAGAACACTTCCACTCAATCGCCTGTCAGATGTGAGTGCAATTACATTAATTTGTCTTCCTCTCTGTCTGCCTCTGTCTCTGGATTGCAATATTTCTGTGGTTCGAGGAGTCGATCTTCTCCACCTGACGGCGCCTCTCCTGCCTGGCAGGGAGCAATGTAGCCTTACTGGCTGCCAGCCAGACCAGCTTGAGTGTCTGCTAAGCTCAAAGCCCTGCTCATACACACACACTCACACACAAACATGCAGACATGCCAGGCTCGGAGGCTGAATGCTTACACAGATGCATCGTCTATCCTCCTTGCCTCTCTGAGACTTCTACAATATTTTCTCATTCTGTGACCTTCTGCTCTTTTACTGTCGTGCAGAACTGTAAAACATGTCTACATGTTCTGACAAATCCATGTGTTGCTTATGAATAATGCCATTTGCAGTCATACTGTAGCATTTTTAGAAGCTGTGGGTTTTTGAACTATCTATGGCGTGCTACATGATGTGCTTTATCTCTGCGAGGATTGTGATGATTAACTGTTTATTCCCCTCTTCTCTCTCTTCAGTCTCCCAGCCCCATCCCAACCAAGAGGTCCAAATTTGACAAATTACAGTCAGCTGAAAGCGACCGGAAACCTGACTGGTTACAGTCACTGTCAAAGTCCGCGCATAAGGTTTGTACGCTATATGTCTATGTTAACTAAAAACTTAAAAGATTACAGATCAAAGCAGGGATGTTAAAGCTCATCATGACCTCTCTTCATCTGGCCTCGTTAAATAAAGAAAGGCCTTTGAATGTACTCGTCATGGCTGATTTAATGTTCTTGTGGCAGTTTTCTGAGTTTATCCAAGCTTGTTGTGTCGTTTGTTGCTCCAGGATCTGAAACAGGTCCAACTAAAACAGAGGCCCTCTGCTTTCCGCCCCTGGTCTCCCAAGGCAGCAGAAAAAGAGAAACCAACCACCCAGAAGGAGGTGGAGAGGTGAGTCTTCCAAACAAATATGTTGCAGTTTTGGTTTTAAGCACAGCATATCTCTTAAATCAAGCCTTTTACCAATCGGATGCCTGTGTTTATTTCCTCACAGGTCCTGCTCAAGGAATCAGGAGACTCACAATTTGGCATTTGCCCACCTGGCCCCTGCAGTCCATCCCAAGGACAGCAACACTCCTGACAGGGGGACAGCTGCCATTTCCATGCAGGAGCTGCATAATGGTGACGCACAGCCTACAACAAAGCCAGCCCATTCCAGCAACCCTAGCCGAGCCGAAGACATGGACACAGATGGAGAGATTGATGTGGATGACTGTGATGATAGTGAGTACCACCCATCTTTTTTTTAAAAAAAGAAAAGAATAATCGCAAAAAAAAAGAGTAATTGAGCAAAGCTTATATAGGGCACAGACTCTTTGATTCCAACTTTTATTGCACAGTAAAGAGCAGGCTTGTTCATGGTGATTCCTGTGCACCTGCGCCACCTGGTGTCAAATGGAATAAGTACAAGAGAAATAATAGTTTTCTATTTATGTGGCAGCAAATGCATGTGTGTATATAGCAGATAATTAAAACTACAAAGAAAAACAAACAAGTAAACATCAATAATATTTTAGGTTTTGTATTTTCTGTCTTCTCTTCTAGTGATTATTTGCAACAACTTTTCAATTATGTATCAAGTCTTTGAGAATTAGAACACCAGTACTGTTGTGGTTTGATCACCATCTTTATAATGTTAAACCTCTCCTCCCCCACCCCCACCCCCAAGGTCCAATGCCAGCCTCCTCCCTGGCTTCACCTCCCTCTGCTTGCACCAGTGTGTCTCAGACTCTGACTCCTCAGAGCATTGCTCGGGCTCAGGAGAGACCTTCCTGGCTGCCAGGGACTGTTTGCCCAGAGATGGACACCATGAGACAGATGCTCTATGCTGGTCTTGACACCAAGGAGGCGCGGGAAAAAATCCTGCAGGAGGTTGTCAGGATGAGAGTGAAGCAGGAAGAGAAGCTGGCAGCTGCTCTTCAAGCTAAACGCAGTCTTCAGCAGGTAACGTGTGAAACCGATATCAACCAAGTTTCATTGGATATCAGTTTTACAAATCTAATGACTCTGATGTTTTTACAGGAGCTCGAGTTTGTGAGAGTGGCTAAGAAAGGGCGCCTTCGTGAGGCCATCGAGGCCAAGCGCAACTTGCGAAAGGAGATAGAACGCCTTCGCGTGGACTGGGAGAGAAAGATGAGGGATGCAGAGGAGTCTTGTGGGCGGCTGAAGAGAGAGTTGGAGAGAGAGAGACAGCTGCGAGTTTGTGACAAAGGCTGTGAAGCTGAACGCCTCCGGGTCAAGTACTCTACTCAGGTAAGATGCCTCCAAGCTGTCCAAGGCTTCCCTTGCACTAGAAATTATTGTGCTTCACTGCGGTTATTGATCCCATTCCTTAGTTGTTTTTCATGTATACCTACTGATATCTGTGTTGCACAGATTGAAGAATTGCATGTGCAGCTGCAGCAGGCAGAAGCTGATCGTGAGCAGCTGAGGCGGGAGCTGCAGCAGGAGAGAGAAGCTCGGCAGAGCCTGGAAAGTGTCGTCAAAGACCTGCAAGCCCAGCTGGCACTGCAGGCCAACGGCAGTCTTCCTGGTGACTGCAAGTACATGAGCACAAAGGCACAGAGACAGACCGCACAGCCCAGCAATGGATCCTAAAGTTGCACATTTAACACAAGACAGACTCAGTCAAAGAAGCATGTTTTAAGGACTTTGTTTCACCTACTGTTGGGAAAAAGAAACCGTGTTTGAGGCAAAAAAAACAAGGACAATTTTGGTAGGGAAAAACAAACAAATTAAACATATACAATATGATACAGTATATGTCATTATTATTATGACATTATGATTTTTATCGAATGAACTGGAAAGCAGCATGATGTCCGAGCATGTTAATTGAGCTTGAAACTGCGAGAGACTTTCTTCAGTGATGATAAACACATCTTTCCAGTGACATCAGAGCCTGCGGTTAGACACCTGATGCTGTGCAAGGATTTCATTTCAGTATAAGCTATTCTAAGATGTGCAAATATAGCTACATAACACTACTTGAATATGAAGGGAAGAAACGCGTTGCGCCTGGTGAGCGGTTGATGAAACTCTTGTTGCCACAATATACTGGTACACACAAAGGTGTCATTGCAGGCCACTGGAAACAAGAGACACAAGTTTACCACTATTTACTTTTAATATCCGCTTGCTTTTTATAACTGTGTAGAGGATGTCCTTTTTAAGAAATACTGCTTGCGCAGCACTGTTATTCCACAAGCAACAAAAAAATGAAAGAAAAAAGAAAAACATTCATATATAAACATGTACGCATGTAAACCAGCTTATCTACCTTTTTGTATTTTATAAGGCTGAAGTATTGGAGGTTCTGTGGGCTGCCTTCAGGTCCGCCACTGTTTTATTCTTAGATATTTTATGGAAGTATTACTTTTTGTTGTTGCTGTTATCCAGTAATGTTTTGCAACCAAACCATGTGGTAAATATCGGATAAACTTGCCCACATTAGTCTAGAAAAAATATCTGCAAACACTCCTAAAAGAGAAAAGAAAAAAAAAGACTTCAGTAGTTTCTGTTTCTGTTAAAATGCGGTACTTCTGATTTTTTTCTATGGAGTATTATAAAATAATTTATATTTTACAATAATTTGCTGCCTATCAACCGGACACATTCATTTTTAGTCACTGTCTTTAGGGCTCTTAAATCAACAATTGCTGTTTATATGAACAACATTTCTACATATATACAAAATATGGAGATATATTTTTTTACTTTAAGAAAAGGAATTGCACTTTTTAAAGAAAGAACCTTGCATTGTGCATCGTAAACCCTGTTACAGTTTTCAAATAACAAGTTAAACATGGACTTTGAATTGAAATACTTTCCCTCAGTATCCCCTGATGTAAATACAATTATAATGTAAATAAGATATTGGTATGGTATGGTATGGTATGGTATGGTATGGTATGTTTGCTTGCTCCACTTAAATTGATTATGAATATTATTTTTTGCTCTTACTTGAAACCAAAAATAGACTATATTTGGATTTGTAAACTGCAGTTTCTTTGTTGCTGATCCCTGAGCATCATTGCAATCACAGGGCATTTACCAGAACAGATGGACTCTTTGTTTTAAACCATCAATGGTTGTGAACTTTAACTATCTGTAGTTTTTGTAGATTTGACCCATGAACAGAATATTATCTTTTCTCTGTTGATTTTTCTGAGAGGATCTTTACTATTTGATGATTTATATATATATATATATATATATATATATATATATATATATATATATATATATATATATATATATATATATATATTACACTACACTACAGACCAAAAACTGAAAAAATGGATTTTAATTCTTTGCACCTCCGGCTCCATCATCAGAGTACAAATGAGACCATCTCCTGGTTTAAACTTTAGGTGCTCTCATATGTTTTAGACAAGACAACACTTTTATGTCTTATTATTATGATACCCTCGCTCAGTATTTGTTGGGTACAGTGTAATAGCACTATCCATTTTGTTAGCTGATGTTGTTGTAGTTTTGGTTTGGAACTGGGGTTTCATTTGCCTCCTGTTCCAATGTTTCCTTTTTCCTTCGGAAAACTTGTATAATACCCATTAAAATCTAAATCAGTCCTCCTTCTGAGAACTTTTTTTTTCTCACCATAACAGATTTGCATGTTTTTGTGTGTGGTTTGACTTTTGGCCATAAATACATTTATAGATATTATTGTGTTTCCCAGAGGATGGACATAATGACTCTAACTTTTCTTTTCTTTTCTTTTTTTGTTGTAAAGGAAATGGCTACAAAATTTGAAGGAATTCCCATGAGCCTCAGGCATAAAACTTACAGAAGGCTCTGTTTGTTTTTTTTGTTTGTTTTTCTTTACATGCGTGTCTAAGGTTTTATGGTAAAAAAAATATAACACTTGAAATATTAAAGCATATGCTTAATACTTTATTAGATACACCTGTTTAACTGTTCATTAACACAAATCAGCCAATCACATGCCAAAAACCAAAAAAAACCATTTAAGCATGTAGACATGGTCAAGATGACCTGCTGATGTTCAAACCTCTTTAAATGAGACTGAGATTGAGTAAGAAAGGTGATTTAAGTGATTTTGGATGTGGCATGGCTATTGGTGCCAAACAGGCTGGTCTGAGTATTTCAGAAGCTGCTGAGCTACTGGGATTTTCCTGCCATCACCAGGATTTACAAATAATGGTCTGGAAAAAGAAAACGTCCAGGGAGAGGCAGTTCTCTGTGTGAACATGTCTTGTTGATGCCAGAGGTCAGAGGAGAGTGGCCAGACTGCTTCTAAGTGATAAACACTCCTAGACATGCCAAAAATCATCTCTGAATGTACAGACCTTGAACCAGAACCTTGAAGCAGATAGGCTACAGCGGCAGAAGACCACACCGGGTGCCACTCCTGTCAGCTAAGAACAGGAAACAGAGGGTACAACTCATATGAGTTCCCTGAAATTGGACCATAGAAGGAAAAAATATTGCTTAGTCTAAGTCTGATGAGTCTGCTGTAATATTCAGAAAGTAGGATTTGAATTTGGCATAAAAGACATGAAAGCATGGATCCATTCTGCCACATATCAGCGGTTCACAGTGCTGGTGGTGGTGTAATTGAGTATTGTTTATTTGCCTGCAGCCTGCCTGAGTATTGTTGCTGACCATGTCCGTCACTTTAAGACCACTGTGTACCCATCTTCTGATGGATGCTTCCAGCAGGATAATGCACCAAGTCACAAAGCTCAAATCTCAAACTGGTTTCTTGAACATCACACTGAGTTCATTGTACTCAAATGGCCTCCACAGTCACCAGATCTCAGTCCAATAGAGCACCGTTGGGATGCGGTGGAACGAGAGATGTACATCCAACAAATCTGCAGCAACTGTTGGACATTATCATGCACATATGGACCAACATCTCTGAGTAATGTTTCCAGCATCTTGTTGAATCAATAACACCAAGAATTAAAGTAGCTCTGAAGGCAAAAAGGAGTCCAACCTGGTACTAGCGAGATGTACCTAACAAAGTGTCCAGTGAGTGTATTTCATTATTTGACTGTGCAGGCTGCATGCAGAATAATCTATTTAATTGCCAAAGTTGCAGGTGTAAAACATAATCATAGAGCTGAGTGCAAAAGAGTAAATATGGAGGAACATGATAAAATGAACATTTTACAGGAGCAGCAATCTGTCCAGGTGAGAAGAAGAGGGTGTTTGGTGTATCAAGGGAAAGACAATACAATAAAAAAAGAAAGTTGCAGATACACTGCTTTTTTTTTCTCCTCACATAACATGCAAATGAAAGTGCTCTTTTGCTATACAAAGCAGAATGTAAAACGTGGTGAAATCAGCATCTGAAGAGTATCCGCTTTGATACACAACTACAATACAGAAGCCATTCAGTGCCACAGAGAACAGCTTTTCATTCATTGTCACAGTGCTTTTATATTGACTTAAAAGTCTTGGTGTGTTTTCCTGCATGTGTTAGTTGTTTTGGTAATCTTCAGTACTGAGACCTTTAAAAATGTTTCAAAAACACAGTGGAGAAATTGTGTAGATGTTAGTGGTTCTTTTTACAGGTTTTCTCAAATGCTTTTGAATATTTCTCAAAACAGTTTTGATGCTCCCAACAGTGATGATGCATTTCCGAAAACAGCTCATACATCCAGCAAAACACCACAGTTTTGCTGGATGTATGAGCTTTTTGTTGTCACTGAATACGTTATTGCCAGGTTCCTTTGATATTATGTAAATACGGGTGGTCAGAATATTTCGATATTTTGTCAGGATGAATGCCTTCTGTTCCAGACTACCCTTCTGCGGCTAAGTAACTGCTATTGTGTGTTTTTACATTCTATTAAAATTGTTGTGAAGAGAGCAAATAAACAAATGTATTTATCCTGCAATGATCACACAAAACAGAATTATATAGTAAGTGGGGGAGGGGTGTGGGTGGGTACACAATACAACTCATGCGAGTTCACCGAAATTGAGTGGGTGTGAGGGGGGATATACACTGCTTGAGTAACCTCAGTAAATACAAAATGCAGTTTTTAAATGATGATTTCATTTAATTAGAATTAATTTGGCCCTAGGTTTAATAATGAAAAATTACCCCCCTCTTTAAATCATGAATAAACAATGATTAACTACATTTTTGGGGAAGCTGAGTTCAATTTCATGAGCCACACTCAGGCCTGATTACTGCCATCAAGAAATCACCTAAATAGAATCTGTCTTACAAAGTGACGCAGGCTAAAAGAGCTCAAAAAGCAACACATCATGTCACGATCCAAAGAAACGGATGAGAAACGAAGTCACTGACATCTATCAGTCTGGAAATCATTACAAAGCCATTTTGAAGGCTTTGGGACTCCAGTGAACCACAGTGAGAGACATTATCCACAAATGAAGGAAACTTGAAACAGTGCTGAAGCTTCCCAGCAGTAGCCAGCATGCCAAAATGACTCCAAGAGCGCATCAAAGACTCATCCAGCAGGTCACAAAAGAATCCAAAACAACATCTAAAGAACTGCAGGTCTCACTTGCCTAAGTTAAGGTCAATGTTGATGATTCAACAATAAGAAAGAGACTGGGCAAAAATGGCATCCATGGGAGAGATCCAAGGAGAAAACCACTGCTGACCAAAAGAAAACACAAAGGATGGTCTCACATTTGCCAAAAAACACCCATCTTGATGATCTCAGAGACTTTGGGAATATATTCTGTGAACTGATGAGACAAAAGTGGAATGTTTTGGAAGGTTTGAGTCCTGTTACATCTGGCATAAAACTAACACAGCATTTCATGAAAAGAACCTGTACCAACAGTCAAACATGGTGGTGGTAGTGTGATGGTTTGAGGCTGCTTTGCTGCTTCAGACCCTGGATGACTTGCCATAATTGATGGAACTATGAATTTTGCTCTCTACCAGAAAATCCTGAAGGAGCAATGATCCAAAATACACCAGCAAGTCCACCTCTGAATAAACCAACAAAAACAAAATGAAGGTTTTGGAGTTGTTTCGTCAAAGTCTGGACAAATCAGATTGAGATGCTTTGGCATGACACTAAACAGGCCACTGATACTACTCCAATGTAGCTGAATTAAAACAAGAAGACTGGACCAAAATTCCTCCACAGCGATGTGAAAAACACATTGCTAGTTATCACAAACACTTGACTGCAGTTCTTGCCGCCAAAGGTAGCACAACCAGTTATTAGGTTTAGGAGGCAATTACTTTTTCCACATAGGGCCAGGTCAGTTTAGATAGCTTTTTTCCCTTGATAAATGAAATCACCATTTAATAACTGCATTTTTTTATTTACTCGAGTTAGCTTTATCTAATATTAAAATTTGTTTTGTTGTTGATGATCTGAAATATTTAAGTGTGCCAAATATACAAAAACCAGGAAGGGGGCAAATACTTTTTCATGGCACTGTACTGTGGTAACAAAACAGCACTGCAACACTGAACATCATCCTGTTACATCTGACCCTTTGGCCACCAATTCTCTCAGCCTGATACCCGATGCTCTCCTTTGCAATGCAACAGAGGCAGAATCATCATGTATGCCACATCCATCCTTTGCATTCTTCTGCATCTCCACCTTGCAACACCTACACACATACTTACTTCTTGTCTTCTTCCACGGGCAAGGTTTTGTCCCCAGAAATATTTATCTGAGGAAGCTCCTACATTTTCATTTGCACTTTGGAAAATTACGCAACCATTTATAAAAAAAACAACAACAAAAAAACGCAACAATACAACCAATATCTGTAAATAAACTGTAGACACATATTTAATCTTCTAAAACGTTTGCAAATAATAAAAAATTGAAGATTGATGCTTCTTGTGTTGTGTGCAATTAAAAATATTATGAAGGATTTCACATATTGGTTTGACAGCTTCAACTAAGCAACTACTAAAGCTCAATGATGTAGAGGTGTCTATGTCCCACTTTTGCCTCTAGGGGGAAATCATTACACACATTTTGAAGATACTTCAAGCTTGTTAATAGTTTAATGGCTCTGACATTAAAGCCTAATACTGTCCATCATAAACACAATTATTAAATCTACTTTAATGTCTCCATTCTGTAATAACTGTGATTCTCAGAGGTATAGTTAAATGTAAATTTGCAGCCATCCTATCCCACTCTCTTTCTTCAGAGGCTTACTGGAAAATCCCTCTATGAAAGCAAGGCTGAAGCCTCACTCTGGGATTACAGCTTGAGGAAGATTTACTGACACAAACAAGGTGCACACTTCCTCCAGTCTGAGAGCCCTTTCTGCATAAAAAAAATACACAGAAGAAGAGCAGATGGTCACTACGCTGGAAAACCAGACAAAACATGTCAAGAAATGAGCCTCCAGGTTGGGAATATCGATCCCTGATCCCGTGTTGGAATACTTTAACTAGAAGATGAGGATATGCTGACCTGTATTACAACAAAACGTGTCTGAAAAGCCCAGCAGAGTGAGGAGAAAGGTGGGTTCTCGTGGTGTGGATGGGACAAGAGAGCTGGAACCAAATGTACAGTTCAGGGATGAACATCAGCCCAGCGATGGCACCACAGTCTCCTGGATGCAGTGGTACTCCACCACTATCTTCTCTGTCTACTAAGAAGACCGCCTTTCAGTCTTTGGGATCACTGTCACCAGGAATGTTCTCCCCCTCTCTGGCTAAAGCCTCCACTCATCAGGCATCAGGCCCTGGCTCAAGCCAACTCAATTCACCCACTCCGTCCATTATGAGCTCCCCAAAACTCTGGCAGAAAACATCCGTCTCCCGACTTGCAGAGGAGTTCTTCTGGATTGGTGGCAGTGTGGTTGCACAGCCTAAATGGAGGCTGGGTCAGATAGGTAATATTCATTCACTGATCATTAAATAACACTTAAACTAACACAAACTCTCACCAGATTGTTTAGCAGGGTTGCCTGTAATCTGCTCCACACAGAAGGGGGAAAAAGGGGAACTGTAACTAGACATATGATATTTTTAACCAAGTGTTGTAAATTTGAAACATTCTTTGCGATCTGTTCTTGCAAATGGCCTTCAAAACACGGGACTACGATGTATAGCAAAACAGAGAAACAGTGAAGCAGATAATGGGCATATGGACAGTAGACAATCCTTTAGGATTAGCCTCAATGATGTGCCAGGTTGCGTCACATGCATCTGAGCTTCAGATTACAAACAAAGGTTACCCACAGACAACACATAAACAAATGACCTGATAATGACCTCATTGTTACGAGAAAAAAAAACAAATTGGATCTGTTTAATGAGTTCTCAGTATACGTCTTGTGCACACACCATTCAACAGTTTCAAGGAAAGTCAGTGAAGGAGTGTCAGGAAACACACTGATATATCTGACTGTAGGTAAAGGTGTTCCTTTTAAGACAAGAAAAAAGAATGCCTCTTTTTATTAACACATAATCAGAAACTTAAATCTGTGTGACTCAGCCTATAATCTCATAAAGTAATGCTTTATGATAAACCTCTAATTCTAATTTCTAATTCTTTTTTTTGACTTGGTAATGATGTGGCTTAGGCACCAACATCATATTTTTACTTATGAACTCAGTCCCAACATAATTGATTGTTAAATTGAACATTTGATATCCCTGGGCACCTTCTGATGTTGGCCATGAATAAAATACAATATGATGAGCCTGCTGGACCTTTGACAAACAGTGTTTTTCCTTGTGCTGTCCTGTAGTGGAGAGGTGTATGTGCACCATGCAGAATGGCACACAGATGACCAAAATGAAGGGGAAGAAGAAAGGACTGCTGCGATTCTTTTACCTGGACGAGCACAAGTCCTGCATCCGGTGGCGACCCTCCAGAAAGCACGACAAGGCCAAAAGTGAGCGATCGCCACTCACCGCACAGAAATCACAGTACTTAAAACTGAGCATTTATCCATCAGCTGGCTTCTGTTGAAGGTGTCAGTATGGATGCTCATTCAGGAATAGTCACATTGCATGAGACCAGAAGTACAAATGCAAAACTAGTTTGATGGCATCCAAAAGTTCTGCATTCACCCTTTTATTTACTGCTTAAGATGTTTTAAAGAAGTCACATTTTAGGTGTGAGCCCTTCAACAAGCTGTAAAAACTGCTTTGAGTGAATGTTTTTGTCCTTCAGTTATAACTCCTGTTAGTTATAATGTTCTGAGCTCAGAGTTTCTTTCAGTTGTACCAAGAAGCCGACAGATTTACCAGATGAGTTGGATTTCTGTTCTGTAAAAAGCTGACATGTTCAGTATCTTCAGATTTCCAATTAAATTTGATCATTTTAGGCAGGATTTTGAACTCAACTATACCTTTTTTTTATCCAGAAAAAGTGAATGTGCTGCACATATTTGTTCTAAATGGCATAAGTAGAACAATGATATGCACCGTTAAACACACGGCCATAAACAATCGACAGTACTGCGTCTTGAGTCACCCCTCATTTCTTGAAATTTTGCTTCCAAGGAGTCAGACTGTCTTGCAATTTCTAAAGTGGTCTTGAGCAATAGTACTCCAGGCTTCCTGAAGGGCTTTCAAAGACACTGGCTGCTTTTTCACTCATTTTCAGTCCAGCCCTTGTGCCTGGCCATTTTCAGAGGAATGCTTGTTGTTTGTTAAGCCACTTAACAACAAACTATAAATCATTCAAGCATTAAAAAAAGCACTTAACTCAAGGGATGAACCAGTGTTGTGTCTACACAAAACAGACAACTTAGCAAAGAACTGTTTTTTGTTGTTTTTTTTTTTTAATTGTAGCTTCAGGCACCTTGCTACTAGCGGCATGTCACAGAAATGATTTGTTTCCCTTTTTTTTTTAAGTTGAATCAGTGAAAAATGTCAAAGATAGCACAGTTTGACAGGCATAAAAAGTCTTTGCATCAACAATGGTACGTTGTGCAGTGAAAAACACACAATGGAACACAATCAGTCATGGAATGACCCCCCCAGAGCCTCAAATTATTGAAGCAGTGTAGGATCATCTTAAGAGATAATGGAGCAAAAAGCAGCCAATATCCAAAGAAGAGCTTCGAATGTCCTTCAGTTCTGCAGAACTATTCCAGAAGACCACTTAAATAAGAAAGCTTGGCAAAGAGAGTTCAGGCTGTGTCAACGAATAAAGGCGCCCATACCAAATATTGATTTTCAAGCTTATTACAACTGTAAAAACTGCCTTATATACTGTATTTCCATGTGTGATTGCACATGGTTCAAATAAATTGCACCTGTTTTTCCATTTCCCTATCAAAATGTAAAGAAATGAGGGGTGGCACAAGACTTTTTCACAGTACTGCATATTATAGTATATTAAAAAAAACAAGAAAAAAAAGTGTCATGACTGACGATGACAAACACCTTATTTTTAATGCTGCAGAGGCATGAGTGACCACTCTCTTTTTATATTTCAGTAACTATTGACTCCATTCATGAGGTGTGTGAGGGGAAAAAGTCAGAGATCTTCAGGCGTTACGCAGACAACCGTTTTGACCCAAACTGCTGCTTCAGTATTTATTACGGGGATCGTGTGAAGTCCCTGGACCTGGTCTCCACCAACGCAGAGGAGACCCGGACCTGGATCACTGGGCTAAAATACCTGATGGCTGGTATCAGCGATGAAGACAGTTTGGCTCGGAGGCAGCGCACCCGTGATCAATATCCTTTATGGAGCCACACATACAACTGCGTAATATCACATATCACTTTATATTAGCTAATCTGATCATTTAGCTTAGGGTTCAGCCTTAACTGCAGTTGAACATGGTTACAGCAGACCTTCTCTGAAGCCGATAAAAATGGAGATGGCACCCTGAGCATCGGAGAAGTTCATCAGCTGCTCCACAAGCTCAATGTGAATTTACCCAAACAGAAAGTTAGGGATATGTTTCAGGTAAGATTTAAATAATAATTAGTAATGTAAGCTGGCAGATTCCCTGTGAATGTAACCTCCTATCAACACTGCCCCTCTATCACTCCCATACATATTTCACATAGTTTTAAACTACAGCATGACGGTGACTTGAATGATGGCTTCGCCTGAGTTTATCTAGCATGGATATGTATCAAGCAAGGCGGCATCATCTTCGTTGAGTTGCTGTCACATTAGCTGCCTTTGTTTCGCAGTCTTTTTGGCATGCTTATATTTGCATTGATAATAATTGATCCTAAGAGAACTATACACATCAGAACAAAATTTCGTGGCAAATTATTCAGTAGGTGCACTCTTAACACTGTGGCAGCCTTAAGAAACGAAATTGGAAAATATAAGTAGAAGTAAAAAAAAAGAAAGAAAAAAGGAAAATCCTTAAGAGGACTCTTCTCTGTGTGATCTTGCCATGAATGTATACAGAGAAGCATAACAAGCTACAGATGGAGCCGGCAGACAAATATGTATATTCAGTGTTTTGGTGGAACAGTGTAGCAGGGTATCACCGGAAGCCCATATGGCTCCCACAGATGGCTTTTGTTGCGTCGCAATATTGCTTTGGTTGCAGTAGCTCGCTGCCCTCACCCCCCCCCCCCCCACACACACACACACACACATGTGAATGAGCTCTTTTTTTTTCATGGTGAGAAATATATCAATAAGAAGGCACTGAGAGAGATATCTTTGGCTCATAAAAGGTTTTTGTCACTGTCTGCAGGAAGCAGACACAGATGAAAACCAGGGCTCCCTGGGCTTTGATGAATTTTGTTCCTTCTACAAGATGATTTCCACACGCAGAGACCTCTACCTGATTCTGATCTCCTACAGCAATCAGAAGGAAGTCCTGGATCTAAATGACCTTGCACGCTTCCTGGAAAATGAACAGAAGGTATCCAAAAGTCAAAAAAGTAACACTGATCTTATTATTTCATATATTCATTAAATACTTAACCAGTTCTGACACTATTTATACCTCCCTTTAAAATGTATTTACATGCAAAAATGAACAGACTACAGTGTACCAAATTAGAGTCAGTTTTTGTGTTTAATATGTCTAATAATTATCTAATTTAAAAGTACAAAAGAAGAGAAGAAGCTAAAATTAATTTTAACCAAACACTGTAGTGCAAGATACGCATTTGAAGTCCTGAAACTGAGATTTAACAATGAATAAAAGACTTTAAGAGCTTCTTAAATTATTGCTAATCCCAGTTTGCAGTGAGCCTTTAACTTTTGGATCTAAAAGATGATAACACAGCTCAATTTGTTTGATTTCTAGATGCGAGGCCTGACCAGAGAGCATCTAGTGGACATAGTGGCCAAGTTTGAGCCATGTCCCGAGAACCTCCAGCATATGGTACTGGGTATTGATGGTATGTGGGCCTTGCTTACAGTGCCTGTTACCAGTGAATCATTATTATTATTGCATGTCAAATGAACCATACATGATTTTCACTGTGTAAATCAAATAGAAGCTTCAAAACTGGCTTCCTTTAGGTTTTACCAACTACATGCGGAGCCCTGCAGGCGATATCTTCAACCCTGAGCACAATCAGGTAAACCAGGACATGACGCAGCCTCTAACTAACTACTTCATTGCCACATCTCACAATACCTACCTGTCAGGAGACCAGCTGCTCTCTCAGTCTAGAGTGGAAATGTATGCCTACGTCCTGCAGGCAGGCTGCCGCTGTGTCGAGGGTGAGAGCCGGCAAACCCAGACCCTAAGCTGCTTTGATGTGTGATTTTATGACACTGCAGATTTTTAGCAGCACTTTTCCTCTTTATTTCCCCTTTCTTAGTGGACTGCTGGGATGGACCAGATGGAGAGCCTATTGTCCATCATGGTTACACCTTGACATCCAAAATTCTCTTCAAAGATGTAATTGAAACAATTGACAAATATGCCTTCACAAAATCACAGTAAGATTTTTTTTATACCTGCTGCGCATCTAAATTATGTCAAGCTGTTACTGTGGAAAGTGTTGTGTTTATATGTTACACCTGCACAGTAGCTCAGTTATTATCACCTCACTCCCAGGTACCCCGTGATCCTGTCCATAGAGAACCACTGCACTGTGCCTCAGCAGAAAAAGATGGCTAAATATCTGAGAGAGGTGCTGCAGGACAAATTGGATCTGAGCAATGTCAGCATGCATGAATGCAAAAAGCTGCCATCCCCTGAGATCCTGAAAGGAAAGATTTTAGTCAAGGTACAGTTGTTTTTTACACAAGGCCATATGCTATTTAGACCTCACCTGGCTACAGTAGGTAGTGGGGTTTTGGTTTGTTTGTTTGCTTGTTTGTTTGTTTGTTTGTTTGTTTGTTTGTTTGTTTGTTTGTTTGTTTGTTCGTTCATTCATTTTGGGGGTGCTTGTTTGCTTTTACTTTCAATTGGTACATTTCTCAAATCTGAAAGTAAAAACTGTACTAATTCTCTGCTGATACTGAATGCAGTTAAGTATTATTTCATTGCAGTCATTATATGAAAAGTGGATGAAGCAGCTGTCCTTGTTTTCTGCACTCTATTTCTACTACTTTTTGTGATACAGAAAAGAAAAAGACAAATCTCCACCCAGTGTACTAGAACAAAGAAAATATACAGTGAGTGGCAGTTCTCTGGGCAAAAATACCTTGTTGAGCCAATATGAAGGCAACAGTAACTCAAATAACCACTCGTTACAACCAGTGCAACATCCAGAAGAGCATCTCTGAATGCACAGCATGTCGAACCTTGAAGCAGATGGGCTACAGAAGCAGAAGACCACACCGAGTACCACTTCTGTCAGCTAAGAACAGGAAACTGGGGCTACAATTCACACTGGCTTACCAAAATTGAATGATAGAAGATTGGTAAACATTGCTTGGTCTGATGAGTCTCAGTTTCTGCTGTGACATTCAGAAAGTAGGGTCAGAATTTGGCATAAAAGACATGAAAGCATGGATCCATTCTGCCACATATCAGCAGTTCACATTGCTGGTGATGGTGGTGTAATTGAGTATTGTTTATTTGTCTACAGCCTACCTGAGTATTGTTGCTGGCCATGTCCATCCCTTTGTAACCACAGTATGCCTATCTTCTGATGGCTACTTCCAGCAGGATAATGCAACCATGTCACAAAGTTCATATCATCTCAAACTGGTTTCTTGAACATGACAGTGAGTTCACTGCACTCAAGTGGCCTCCGCAATCATCCGATTTCAATCCAATAGAGCACCTTTGGGTGTCATCATGAATGTGTGGCCAACAAATCAGCATATGATGCTATAATGTCAGCATGGGCAAAAAATCTCTGAGGAATGGTTCCAGCACCTGGTAGAATCTGTGCCATGAAGAATTAAGGCAGTTCTGAAGGCAAAAAGAGGTCCAGCCTTGTACTATCAAGGTGTACCTAATGAAGTGGTGAGTGACTGTAAAATTTGAAATTACGCAATACTGCTGATGCATAGCTCAATGGCAAGTTACAATGAGGTCTTAATACACCTGTTGATGGTATTGTCTGTATTCTCTGAACTCTCATTCACATCACAGTGGATCTCTGGAATGTAGCTCTGCAGAAGTCTGTTGAGGTGTGTCCATTTTCCTTTGTGTTACACAGTGCTGAAAACATGCCTTGTCTTTTTCTTTTCTGTATCATAATAGCAAAGTCTGTCAACAAACTGCAAAGGTGTAAATGTAAATCCTGTCCAGTCAGTTGCAATCACTGTCCCAGGCGCACCAATGTATTGTACTTTGTACTGTTAAAAACTGTATACAGCATATAGAAAGAGTGCTGCTCTGTGCATTTTCTATCATTATCTTCAGAGCCTTGGCCACAGTTTACATAGTGAATTATTATAACAACCATCAGTTACTTCTGTTGTACTAACATTTTGCAGGCAAATGTTATTTTGTAAATGCAACTGAGGAAAAACAACACACACCCATGCCACAGTTACGAATGAATTTGTAAAGTCCAGTCATTAATTCTCTGTTTTCAGGGGAAGAAGCTGCCTGCAAACCTTGATCCTGATGCAGAGGAGGGTGATGTGTCTGATGAAGACACTGGAAATGAAGAGGAAGAGGATGACGACGACGATGATGATGATGATGATGATAATCCACAAGTAAATGATTCATTTAAACATCAAGAAAGAAAGAAAGAAAGAAAGAAAGAAAGAAAGAAAGAAAGAAAGAAAGAAAGAAAGAAAGAAAGAAAATTAAAATTGCAATTTGATTTTTCCAGGATGGGAATAGCATCAACTCTACTAAGCAGCCTAAGAAGAAGAGGCGATTTGGGAGATCAATCATGAGGAGCTTCAAAAGAAAGGTCAGTGGATACAAATGCAATATCTGACAGTCATCTTTTTGGGCTACTTTAGCTTAAAATATCTTGTTTTTTTCAGAGAAAAAAGAGAGTGAAAAACAAGGCCATGTCTGATGGTGAGTCTGACTACAGTAGCAGCAGGGAGAGGGCCCAAATTGTTTACCATCCCAAGTAAGTCAAGTTACCAAAGGTCAGTAAAGGTTGTCAATCCGAAATATGTTATATCTGAGATTACACTTGTATGACTTTCTCTGTCTCCTTAGAAAAAGGAAAACAATGAGGCTCTCCCGAAGCTCTGTCGGATCTGGTCAAGTACACAAAATCTGTCCGTGTGCATGACATAGAAACACAAGGTAAATCCAACCAGAAACCTTTGCCTACATTTTACCACATACGTCCCAGTTTACTGAAAGTTCTCAAAATCAGTGCCTCACCTGTTGTGGTTTTCTTTCTGGCAGCATATACGAGCAGTTGGCAGGTCTCATCCCTGGATGAGACAGTAATGAACCAGATCTTACAGCTAAAACCGGGTGAGCTGGTACGTTTCAATCAGCGCCAGCTTCTCAGAGTCTACCCGTCCAACTACAGAGTGGACTCGAGCAACTTCAACCCACAACCATATTGGAATGCAGGATGCCATATGGGTAACAAAACTGTAACTAAAAGTAAGCACGAGGCTCTGTTTGTTGTTAATGTAGAAGCTTTTAACTTACATACATGTTGTCATTTCATTTTAGTTGCAATGAATTATCAAACAGAAGGTCGCATGCTTGAACTGAACCGAGCCAAGTTCTCAAGCAACGGAAACTGTGGATATATTCTGAAGCCCAAGTTGATGTGTAAAGGTATGTGGCGTTCACTCGCAGTTAGTATTTCTGCAGATTGTTAAGTGAAGGGCAACGCTTCCTGTATGAGGACCTAGTAAATACTGGTGCTTTTCATCAGGTGCCTTTAACCCAGTGTTGGAGGATCCCTACCAGGACACAGAAAAACTCAGTTAGTGCTGAAGATCATTAGTGGACAGCAACTTCCCAAACCCAAAGACTCCATGTTTGGTGACAGAGGGGAGGTCAGGCCAAAATATAGTAGATATAAAATCAAAGCATCATCATCAAATTGCCGTAAAAAAAGATTTTAACACTAAAGTTGTGTTTTTTTCTTTGTTTTTTTTAGATAATTGATCCCTTTGTTGAAGTTGAGATCATTGGCCTACCTATTGACTGTTCCAAGCAGCAGACCAGAGTAGTGCAGGATAATGGTAAGTTTGAAGCTCCATCTTGCAGTTTAAATCACATCACACCAAGCTGACTTTGTCTTTGTCTGTCTTTGTGACATCTCTTTTGTTCAGGTTTCAACCCAATGTGGGAGGAGACCCTCGTCTTCAACATCCAAATGCCCCAGATTGCCCTGGTGCGATTCCAGGTGTGGGATCATGATGCTATTGGAAGAGACTTCATTGGACAGAGGACTGTAGCTTTCACCAGCATGATGCCAGGTGGATTTCCTGATTAGCAAAAAAAAAAAGAAAAAGAAAAAAAACTTTCCATATTTGACTTGGAGTAAAATTACACTTGTTTATACTTGGTAAAGAAATTATACTCTTGAAAACATACATTTATTTCTGCTTTATTCTGTTAAAATAAAAATCTAAAACTTGTTGTGTGAAGTTTTGGAAGGTTCTGAAATATATTGTTTTAAACGAGAAAAAATGACCATCTGTAAGCAATGTGACAATTTAAAAAGGAGTCATTCATAGTGATGACCCTAAACCAAATTAAGACTTTTTAGAATATTAGAAGATGAGACAGCAGGTGGGAGAGAGCCTGGAGAGGTGGAGGTATGCTCTGGAGAGAAAAGGAATGAAAGTCAGTAGAAGCAAGACAGAATACATGTAAGAAAAGGAGAACAGGTGGAAAGGTGAACATGAGAGGAGTAGAGGTAGTGAAGGTTTAAATACCTGGGTCAACCATCCAAAGCAATGGACCGCATACAAGAGAGGTGAAGAAGAGAGCGCAGGCAGGCAGACAAATGATGTTGAATATGGAGCTGCCAGTCAGGAGGAAAAGAGAAAGACCTCAGAGAAGATTCATGGATGCAGTGAAGGAGGATGTGCAGAGGATTGGTGCGACAGAAGAGGGTGAGATGGTGGCAGATAATCCACTATGGCGACCCCTAAAGGGAATAGCTGGAAGAAGAAGAAGAAGAAGAAGAAGATGATGACGATGATGATGAAGATGAAGATCCCACTGTTACAATCCAATGTCATTTTGGCTAGGACTTTTTCAGTGTAGCAAAAATGTCATTTTCACAAACATATGAAAGATTTGGGCAAGTTCTCACCTTTTGCTGGCTATTTTTAGAGTTTTGCTGAATCTGTGAGGTGTTTTGGGGCATGGATCTTCAGAGCCGAGAGCAAAAATGTGAGAAATGTGCTAAAGCAATTGAGTAAAACTGTATGAACTTGATGATTTGTCACTGTCAGTATGCCAGATTTGTTTTGAACCCTTAAGTGGCAAAAAGTGAGAGACACAAATAATGTATGCTTGAGTTTTAACATTTTTCCTGTTGTTTGTTCGTCTGGTTGCTTGTTTGTAGGTTACCGGCATGTCTACCTGGAAGAAATGGCAGAGTCATCGATCTTTGTTCATGTCGCTATTATTGACATGGCAGGAAAGGTAAGACATTTCAAAATACATTTACTTCATCATCTTCATTTGACAACCCTATCTTCTAATTTCTGGTGTTTCTTTGTATAACAGATCAAACCTGCAAATGCTGTGCAAGCAGCCAGAAAACACATCCAAAAAGCAGCCCAGAAGCATATGAAGGGCCATCAAAGGCAGCCATCTCTAGATTTTTCTGTCCAGTCTTCAGAAGATGGACGCGCTTTGTACTTTCACAAGGATCCGGAAACCATCTCTCAGGACAGCAGAAATGGGGAAACGTCTTATCTGGTTCATGGGCCCGTAGCCAAGGCTGCCATCCATAGAGGGGCCATGAGTGAACCAGTCAGGCGAGCTCACAGAGTGAAAATTCTTGAACCACAAAAGACAAAGAGAGGGATCTTCAGCCCGGATATCCTCCACTGATTCCCAGCACACTGGGGCTGCTCCCTGCGTGATAGCTGAAAGCTTTGACCTTGAGACCTCTTCCCAGACTTCTTCTCCTGACAGTCCTGCTCCAGACAGCCAAAATCCAATAATTCAAGAGGAGCTGGAAAATGACCCCAGTGAATTACAACAGTCCAACTGTGCTGGGCAGCAGACAGTTCACACACTTGAGCCAGAGCAGTCAAAACCACTCAAGGATCTACCACCAGAACCAAAACCAGACAGTGACATTGGCACTGAACCTGAGCAACCACCAGAAACTCAGAATCAGACTGACACAGTCCCTCAGCCTCAGCTTGTGCCACAGCCAGAAGCCAAACCCGCTCCACTTGTCCCTCCATCATCCCCTGCAAGGGTAAGACGGACTTTAGAGGCTCCCGTGACCCCCCGACCATCCACCCCAATAAGAACAAAGGGCCGCTCACGCAGTTGCCCTCGAAAACAAACTACCTCTGCTCAGACACCGATGGTGAATCGAAAGCCTACTTTCCACTGTCAGACGCAGAGAGCACAAAACTATGGCAGCTACAGCAGCCCAGTGAGACGCATACCCAACGGCCTCTGCCTGTCGGACACCACATCCAGCAGCAGCGACAGCAGCACCGACAGCCTGGAGTTTGTGGCTTCCTGCGCATCGGCCGGGGCAGAGCAACGTGAAGGGACGCTGCAGAGAGAGATGAAGGCCCTCTTTGACCAGAAGATGAGAGAGATCCGCTGTAAATCACCGCTTTTTCTAGATGGTGAGTCAGACTTGCAAAAGAATTATAAATTATAAAATTATAAAAGCTAAGTGCTCAATCAAATCAGGCCTTCTGTTCTTTACTCTTTTTTGTGTGTGTTTGTTCTTTAGACTTGTGACACTGAAGACATCAAGGTCCTTCTGAACAAAAAAAAAGCATCAACAACCAAAGCAATGATGGTGATAGCGGGCGAATCAAATAGCTTTTTTTTCTAGAATGATGGAAGACACAGAGCAGTATAAAACTGTTAGACATTTTTTATTTATTTTCTACTCCTACCAGGATGTTTACAGTCATCACAGTTTTTAAGCATAAAGTAGTTTTTAAAAAAACAAATTGCTGAAATCACATGACACCACTGCCAATTGTACAAAACAGCATGATGTAGAGTTACAAACAGGGACTACAGTACTAAACATATGAGCACAATTTGTTAGCAAAATGTTGAGTTTACAAGTGTAAACTGAAATTAAAAATGTTTTTATATTGGAATTGTTGATTTTTTTAAATTGAAATTGTAGCATTGGTACTTAAAATCAATAAATTATACATTTGAATAAAGTGTGAGTTTTTAAATTCTAGTTAAAATGTAAATAATGAGGTTTAAAAGCTACTGAGTTATTAAAGTTAATGTTTCTGTCAGATTTTTTGAACTAATTTTTTAAAGCACTATTAAACCAAACCAAAAATTAAAAATAAAATAAAATAAAAACAGCCCTAAAAGAAAAACACACCTTTCAGACTAGGTAAATTTAACAAACGCTTCTATGCTTTTTCCTTGTCTTTATCTGCATTTCCCTGGGATCTGTTCCCATTGCTGGTCCTCAAGCGCAGACTCAGTTCCTCAGTCAGTACAGAGCAGCATGACTTCTGTGGGATGGATATACAATCAAGATAAACATAAGTGAAACAAGACATTTTATTGCATCAATTAATTTAATGCAAATAAGGACGTGTGGATGAGTAGACATCCCAGTCATCTGTATTTTCTGGAATCCAGTTCATAAATAACGTTGTTGCTTTAAGCTGTAACCTGAAGAACTGCTTTGGCCAACAAGTTGATCAAAGAATTTAAAATCTTACAGAATAAACACACACACACACACACACATTGTTTCATATGTGACCACACACTTGCATGTACCTTGTGCTCTGCTGCACTTCTGCGACTCTTGAAGGTCAACTCCAGGACAGCCACAAGTGTTCCCAGCCCAAGGCCGAGGGAAAGAACCAGAAACATCCCCTTGAGGTTATGTGGCTGCACAGCTGACACCTTGCCCTTGTCTGCTATGCAGCTGCTTGCCCACCACTTGCTTCGCAGGTAAGCCAGTTCCCCTGCTTCACTTAGTTGTAGGATTGCCACACTGAGGTTCTTTATGATTGGAGAACCTTGGGGAAAATGATCATTTAGGTGCATGTACTGATATTGATTTTACAATCTTTTGTTTAAAATTCACTGTTTAATTAGGGTTTCAAAAACAAGCAACCTTACCAAGGGCAGCAGCAATGCTGTATCCCCTCATACCAATGACCTCATGCGCCCTGACCAGTTCACAGTGACGTGCGACGGCCAAGTCCAGAGAAACAGACTCTCCAATGAAGGCGAAGCTGCCCTCTTTTGCACGTTGAACACCTTCATCCATAGTTGACACAAAACTCTTTGTCCTCTCCATGTGCTCATAGATTCTGCGGTACACCGGGTTGTTTGAACTCTGATTAAAGAAAAGAATTACACTTAGAGACAAAAGACGATTGCAGCTTAACAGCAGGCTTTAGGACTACCATACTCACCTTAAAGAAAGCAAGTGTAGAAGAGCCAGCCAGGCAGCCATATTCAATCACATCCTGATTGGCCAAGTCCTCAAATCCTTTCACCATTAGGTGAGAAGAGTCTGGAGCCTTAGTGGAGCTGAAGTTGGAGAAATAACAAGCCAAGAGGACAATGGTAAATAACCACCAACTGCTGCAGATGACACGCCCTGAAAGAGCTTTGGGATGAGGACCAGCACCTGAAATATAAAAACAGGGTCAATAAATGCTTACTCCTTATTTAGCGTATTGTGGTCGTATCTGTGTTTGCCATTAACCTTGTAGAGTCAGAGCTCCAGCTGTGTACCAAAGGCTGTGGAGGAGACTGAATCGGTTTTGCTCACTCTGAGGCTGGCTCCACTCAGAAGGGCTGAGTCTGCAGTTTGTATGAAAAGTGTTTATTGTTAATGGTACAGCACTCAGTCAAAATACAGCAATATCCTCAAACAAGAATTCACATTAATAATCATTATTAAATAAAAAAAAATTATTTCATGAACAACCTAGTAACTATGAAGATGCATGCAGCCGTCCCCAGGTAGGCAATGAGTATGCCAACCCAGGTCTGTGCTGAGAGAAGGGGGATAGGAAATCAAAGAAGCCTGCTCCCTCTGAAATGTCTTTCCTCAGCAGGATACTGATTCCTGTCTGCATGAATGGTTTGGTCATTCCCACAGCTTTCTCCCGAGCTGCTGTGAGAGTCAGCGGAGCAATAGCGAGGTCTGCCTCCTGTAAGCATAAATACATCTGGCTAGTGTCAGATATATAAAGTGCAAACTTCCTAGGCACTTCTTGATGTAGTTAGGCTAAAGATCATATTGATTTCCTTATACTATATAACCCTTTCAAAAACTTCTTTTGAGAGTGCTTTGCTGCTCACCCCTCTCACCACCTCTCCAATCATTCCATTCCAGTTCCCGCTCTCATCCTGTCTACCATACGCGCTGTCTTTCACCAGCTGCACTTTGTACTTGAAGCCCATTTTCTTGGCTACTTCAGAGAGCAGGTCCATGCAAAAGCCTTCCAGTTGTGTGCCTTTGGACATTGTATATGGCTCTTGCTGTAAAAAGAGAATCAGTGGGATTTATTTGACCTTTAATTTTGTATTCCCAAAGATATGAAATGAAATAAAAGATTAGGTACCTTTATAGTTGTGATTCTCAGCTCTGATTGCACTGTTGTAGAGAGGCAAAAATAAGGAATAGGTGCAATGTCTTTTATATCAGTGATTCCACAACTTTTAAAAACCACAGCACACAGCACTTTGAGCTAGACAGAAATACTTGTGATGAAGTCTTTGGTGACCCCTGACTGACTATGTAACACAGTTAGCAGGTCAACATTTTCATTTATGCCGTGAAATATTTTGACATCTACTAAATAAATTAGTACAATTTTAGTACACATGTCCCTAGGTCGCTGTTTAAATTTGAAAATTGTATAATATGTAAATTGTATTTGTGTGCATGTATCTGTCTCTCTGTGTTAGCCTTGCAGTAGACTAACAACCCGTCCAGGGTGTACTCAGACTTTTGCCCATAGGCTTTTTGGGCATAATGCACAGCATCACATTTGGTGAAAACCAAACACAACACATCAGCACAAACACTTCATACCAGCTGTCAAGCGTGGTAGTGGAGGGCTGGTTATCTAAGCGTGTTTTGCAGTTACAGGACCTGGGCACCTTGCAGTCACTGAACCAACCATGAACTCCTCTGTATACTAAAGTATTCTAGAGGTCAAACGTGAGGCCATCTATCCAACAGCTAAAGCTCGGCTGAAACTGGATCATGCTACAGGACAATGATCCCAAGCACAGGAGCAAATCTATAACAGAATGGCTGGAAAATAAATAAATAAATAAAGTTGTTGTAATGGTCCAGTCAAAGTGTGTTTGGCCCTTAAGAGAGCTGTGAATAAACAAAAGCCCACAAACTTCAATGAACTGAAGCAACAGTATAAAGGAGAGTGGGCCAAAATTCCTTAACAACAATGTGAGACACTGATAAAGTCATACAGAAAATGATTACTTCAAGTCACTGCCTCTATAAGTGGTTCTACAAACTATTGAATCATGGGGTGTACTCAGTTTTTCAAACACTGCTTCTGCATTTTGGCTTAGTTTTTATTAAATAAATCATGACACCGTGCGATATGTCTTTATATGTCTTTATAAGTTATATTTACCATATATCATTTTGAAACCTACTAAAGACCAGATTTTTAATGTCCTGGGTTTACTTTCTTTTTACCATGTCAGAAAGCCATCCTATGTGGCATTCATTTTTTCTTTAAAAGCTTAAAAGCTAGGGAAAAGGGAAGAATAAGTTAGAGCAAGCCCTGGTATACTTTTCCACTCGGACGTTTTCCAGAGTCCAACCTAAATTTAGCAAACTCAAAAACCCCTTTGTGCACTCTTCATCTTCAAATTTTAACACACAGGCATGTCCCCGAGGTGAAATTTGGGATGTCTCTACTGATTTTTTTGGGCACAAGTGGTTTCCGGTATCCTGGAGATCTGGCTGCTCTCCTCGCCTACTTGAAAAGTGTCCACAATCTATCTAGACCAGCGTGTTATTCCAAAGACTCACAATGCCATGGCACTGTGAGATGGGAGGGCAGTCAAAGAGCATCAAAAGCCTCAATTCAGGCCAAGACCTAGGGGATCCATCACCACAGGGTGATCCTGACAACCATCAGATCCTCCTTTTCAAAAGCTGACACGTATACAAGCTCTTCAAGCTCCTGTCACTTTTTGGCCACTCTGACACACAGGGTCATTGTTTGCGCCACAGAGTTGATTTATTACCGTTTTTTTGTGAGAGTGTCAGTTGGCTTGCTTCCTTGGACAGGATGTGGCACGACACTTTGATATTCATCTGAGCTGACAGTTTATGCATTTGTTTGTTGTCAAGCCTTAGAATTTTCTACCAAATCCTGTGGAGAAAACATGCAGAATTTGGCAAAGAAAAAAAGCAAGCTGCCACCGCACTGGATTACAAATGCAGTGACCGGGTCAAACTTTGACATGTCAGTGTGTAGAAGCAAAACTTTCAAAAAGAAGTGATGTTGTTGTCAGTCACGCTTTATTTCTGTATCTATACATACACGCAGGAACTGGGTCTACCAAGCTTGGTATTGATCTATCATGTTAATTCTGTTTCTGCATAAATCTGATGCAAATAAATAGTGTCTTACCTGCAGTGCACATGCCTTTATCCAGGAGAATTCCAAAGGACAGCAGAAAAAACCCAATCAGCATCATGTCTGTTAATCTGGACTCGAAACCTACAAATTAAAAAGAGACACTTGGTAGTTTGTACTTCGTAGATGTACAAGATAGAAGAGATGCATCAACTTTCTAATACAAAAGCAAAAAACTGAATCAACGCAAATAAAAAATTTAAAAAACTAACCTGAAAAGAATCCAGGATCTGACGACTGGATTGGCACGTCAGCTTCGAACTGACCCAGTGACCAGAGCTCGACTGTGATCCAACGTGAACTGAAGTTTTTAGATTCCGATGAGTCAAGAGACAGCCAACCAAGATTTTGTGGGTGGAGAATATCGAGTCGTTTTTTTTTTAAGGGGTGTTAAGGGGTGGAGAGAAGCAGCACAAATGATGATGACTGCACAGATTATACATATAAAAATCATCTGATTCGCATGAGGTTGCATTGTAGTTAAGCTGAGCCCCATACGTTGAATTATTTAAACTGCATATAAGCTAAGATGGGTATTTCAGTACCTCTGATGATGTTACACATGCACAAAATGCCCTGAAGAATAATCAAAAGGCTGCAGTACACAGAGATACAACATAAAATGAAGTTCTCTCTCAGAGAACATAAACAAGGCTTTATTAGACAGCAATCGCTGACCTTGGAAAGACATCTGAAGCTCTGTGAAGTGTTGAACTGCTGAGAAAGTCTTTGATATAGTGCAAATGAAACTGTGCTAAAGGTAATATGGAGTGAGAGGTTGTTTTTTCCCCTGAAGCTCTAAAATCACTGTTTGATCTGTTCCTCCTGTTCAGGTTTGGGTTTCTAATTGACTTATGACGGCATGTTTCTTGAAGTGTGGTTTCATTATTAATTCATTAAAAACCAATAAGTAAAAGGAGCTTAGCAAAGAAATGGTAAAAAGCTGGCCAGCTAAATAAATCAAAATTTTAAAAAATGTAATGTATGGTTAAGATCTGAACAAACAGGCTGCCTAGTAGCCATACCGTAATTTAATTTTGGGTTTTGCAGTAACTTACTCAACTTACTTAAAGGCTGGAAATTTTGATGAAGCTTAAAACATCTGTATTGTTCTACTGAATCAGTGTGTGTTTTCACCAGGTGTTGTAAAGCTTCTATGTGTGTAATGCAGAAACCTAAAGAGTACAAGCCGGTGATCAACAATCAGTCTATGTTTTTCTAATTCATCTTTGTCTTACAGAGAGAGTAATAAATCCATTTGACAAAAGCCAGATGCCAGAATACGAATAGCTGCTGGTAATGAAGTAATAATTATTGCTGACATAGGCAGGGCTCAAATCTAAAACATGACTGAACCATTTTTTCCTAAAATTGGCCAACTGAACCATCCATTAATTTTCTTCTGCTGCAGCCTATCTCACCTGTCATAGAGGGGAAAATGTGCAAAGTCCCCCAGAAAGGCCCTAGAGTGGATTCAAACCTCAACTGGAACAGAAGGTCACACATTTAGCTATAATCAGTCTGATTATAGCTAATTATTTTACCTTTTTTTTTTTGTTCACTCAGCGCGTGGCAGGATCAATAATTTGAGTGCATAATAAATGAAATGTGGCACCAGAGGGAGGATTTTATGCCAAAAAGGTGTCCAGTGTAAGAATGGGGTGTGAGGATATGAAGTAAAGGATATCTTTAAGGACATTTACTGTAAAAATACAAAGGGCTGTAGCATGCTGGCAATAAAGAAGTGGCAGTAAACAAAGTAAAGCAACCAAAAGCTTGGTTGGAATAAGGAACACCAGCAAGGATAATGAGGAACTGGCAAAGATGTAGAAACAGGCTGACTGAAGGGAAAAAAAAAACAAAAAAAACACAACAAATAAAAACACAAAGAACTAACAAGCTTAACACAGTTGAAACTGAAGAGGAAGGTGAAAGCGATCATAAAGACAGGAAAAAACAAGGACAGGAAGTAAATATAACAAAAAAAGAAATCTCACTAGCACAGTGACAACCAAAAGAAAACAGGAAGTGGCTAAATCAGAGACACACGAAGCACACAAACGCGCTTTAAAAGTTATATGTTCCCTCGAAGAACACATCGATGTATCTCTGATCAATCCTCTGCTGTTCTCTCTCTTTTGGCATGCTTCAACATGGCGTACTGAGTTCACTTTCTAGGTCACAGGAGAGCAGAGGATGAAGGAGACCGGAGGGGTACACAAGAGAGAAATGAGAAAAGCCCAGGGAAACACAAAGACAAGTGCAGAAAAGGTCAGCACCAAGAAAAATGACAAAGCAGTTCAATAAAATGAAAAGGGGGACCAAAATTCAGTAATAGACTACTGCACACTGTCATGGAGTACACATAAACAGCATGATGCAAATACTGAGGTCATGTGTTTACTCTCAGACTGTATTTCTAGGATATACTTCAAGGCATTTTCAAAGAATATTCATAACTAGCTGTGCAAACATCACAAAAGTTGCTTAAACTGAATAAAACTGAATTTAAAAAAACTTAAAATTTTGACTGAAATTAATTCAGTGCAAAAACTTTTTTGTTATACTTAATTATACTTATGTTCTGCTGGAGAAACAAAAAGTTTGGTTCTAAATTCTCTTTAACATGCACGAGGCACTCAGTTGAAAGGAAAAGAAAATGAAATTTAAAAAATAGTCTCGTGGAAGGAGTCAGCCTTTCACAGCCGATTGTGTTTCCTTTTGTGTGATTATACTCCTCTGACACTAGCTACAAACACAGAGCTACCAAACGTCAGCTTACATCTGAAGTGGGTGGAGCTTGAACCGCTGTCATGGATTGCTGCACTGCTTTGCTGTTGTATTAAAAAAAAGAAAAAAGTATTGGTGTGGTTTCAAATTAATTTAATGAAACTTCGATTCAGCAAGTATTGGGTTTTTATTTTTCCCCACCGATTTTGTAAATCCACTGCAGGCAGCAAATCGTCACAAATGTCAAACAAATCCTCTGCAACCACTGGGAAAGACTGTGATTGACTGAAAAGATCAGAAAAGCTCGTGTGGTAACAAAGTATTGACTAAAACTTTAAATCTTTACTTTACTTTACTTACTCGTTTATTTACTTTATGCCCTGCCCCCACCTACGCTGATGCAAGTCCCATATGGTCTAGCGGTTAGGATTCCTGGTTTTCACCCAGGTTCATACTCCTGGTATGGGAACATCTTTTAATAATATCTTCTTCAGCTGAGTGAGGCCTGCGGATAAAATAATAATAGAAGAGCATCTGTCGTATGTAAATCATAGTTTATGTGACTTTGTAGCAGCATTCAGGGTGGTGTTGACCTTTGTGTGAAAACTGTTCAAAAATCTAGTGCTCAATGTCCTGTATTGTCTGCTCAAGGGGAGAAGTTCATAGAGATAGTGGGCAAGGTGATGCCCATCCCGGGACACCATCAAGACCAGCTGCTTTCTGTATGTTAACACTACAGAGCATTTGTTACTCCTTGGTGGTCTGCAGGACCACTACCTGGTTGTTGGTGGCTCTTGCTGGGCCTGAAGCCACCACCTCATGGTGGCCAAAAAAGTGGCCAATGCAGCACTGCTGCCGGTGAATGACTCAATGTTGTTTCTTTGGTTTGTCAGGGTTTTTCCCCTGCAGAATGAATGCTTTTTTTTCACATCCCACAAAGAAGTTTTAGCCAGAGCCAAAAGAAAACCACCAGAATGTAAAATATATATAGGCAAATTAGATACATTGTATATGTAATGAACACCTTGCTTGTACTGGGTTGGACCCCTTTCTGCCTTCAGAACTGCCTTAATTCTTCTTGGCATAAATTCAATAAGATGCTGGAAACACTGCTCAAAGATTATGGTCCATATTGACATGATATCATCTCACAGTTGCTGTAGGTTTGTCAGCTGCACATCCATGATGAAAATCTTCTGTTCCACCACATCCCAAAGGTACTGTGTTGGATTGAGATCTGGTGACTGTGGAGGCAATTTGAGTACAGTGAACTCACTGCTATGTTAAAAGAAACCACTTTTGGTACACTGTGGTCATAAACGAATGGACATATCCAGCAACAATACTCAGGTAGGCTGTGGTGTTTAAACGATGCTCAGTTGCTACTAAGGGGCCAAGAAAATATTCGTCACACCATTACATCGGCAGTAGCAGTCTGATGCAAGGCAGGATAGATCCATGCTTTCATGTTCTTTACAGCAAATTCTGACACTGCCATCTGATTTCACAGCATAAATCGAGACTCATATCATTAAGTTCAGATTACTGTGGAAAACTATTAGTAAGAATATAAACGAAAAAGCTGAAAAATTATAAGCATTTGTATATCTATGGCTCTTGGGTTTGCTCAAAAGTGTTCATTATAAGCATAATAATGTGGTTCCTTTATTGATCGTTTCTGCTACGAGCTCCACAAAATAACCTGCATGTTGAAAATGTGTGGAAACAGGTACAGTATCTGGTCTGGGGGAGACGGAGACAAGGCCAGAAGGCGCGCAATAAATGTCGGGTTGTTTTCTTTACCGCTTCTTTACGTGATGAGCTCCAGACAGAGTCCGATGAGTCCGCTTTACCGCATCGACCAATCAGAAGTCGGTGCGCGTTGCATGCGAGGTGAAGCGGCGCCATACGATTGGCTGAGGTGGTTTTTTCTAAAGGGGCGTATTTTTCAAGCCATCTTGACTGAATATTTAGCCTCATCCAAGGTACATTAATTTGATATCTTCGGGATTTTGCTGTCCCTACGTTGATGACCACTATCGTTTGAAAAGTTGAAACCACACCAATGAAACCGGGTCGAGTTTGTGTGTTTAAACGCAGTCACGGCGGAGAACGGGAGTGCTGAAGATGACGCTGTCGCTCCTGAAATTACCGGCTAGCTAAGCTAACGGCTAGCATGTCTGCCTTGATTGTAGTCTGTCAGTAGCTGACATTTAGCTTGGTGCAGTTTTTCTGTCGGGCACTCGCACTGCAGAGGACGACTGAACAAGGTAAACGACTCTGGTGGTTTCTTTTTTTTAGCGCTTTCAACACTGGTAGGAAATTCAGCCTCTCTGTCACACGGCATCCGTGTGTCCTGTCCGATCGAGGAACGTTTTCACATCGGCAAAGAGACAGCCTTTTTTTTGCAGGGGTCTGGAGTACAAAGCAATACCCGAAACGTTGCACGTTTGCACTGTCGTGATCTAATGCATACATGCAGTGTAATTTATGCATTCGGGTTCGGTGCATACAGTGCACCTGCTCTCTGGCTGCTGTTTGCATGTATAATTGGGCTGCTAATCAACTTGCAGTACAGTCGTTGTCTCTGCTGTTGTGCGCCTAAAATGGCTGACAGATGTTAGATACTCGGGTTGGTATTTAGCGCTCTTCAACCTAACTAGGCACAGCAACAAGGGGGTAGGAAAAAAATCAAGTTGCTAGCATTTGATTGGTCGGAGAGGCTTATGGCCGTGTTACAGATTCACGTTGGACCAATGGAGAGAGAGCCGAGATGCAAGCAGTGCAAGTTACTGTAGCTGTGTTTGTGCAACATGAGTGCTTGCTGTGTTATTACAGAGCACAGCACCAGAGCTGACCCCTTTTAGACTGTAGTTATTATGTCCAAGAATTAAAAAAAAAATACCAATAACAGAATAAAGGAAGCTTTTAGGGCAAAAATGAATGACTAAACCTTGTTAACATTATTATTAATGGATTAAAACAGCATATTGTAATAACCTCATTATAACACTTTGTTTTGTGGGCTTTTTTTCTTACCCTGGCAACTTGGTGATAAAAATGTGCCTAATGTGTGAAGACTGGGGTGTGACCCCTTAATTTACATACACAAAACCACATTAAGAACCACTGTTCTACAAAAACTGCCTTATCTGGCACAGCAGATTATGTGAGGGATACTTTATATTGATCAGTAAATTTGATTTAGATAAACTCAGCTATTCCCCAATGTTGAAATAGCTCAACACTAATAGAAATAACAGAAAAACAGATGGACCTTTGTCAAATTGGATTCTGATGTTAGTGCACAACATATTCAGCACAATACTGCACAATATACAGGTAATACTGTACATCGTGAGACAAAACAGCACCATAGTGCTACATATAAGGCTAATTCAGAATGACAAAGGTTCACAATCTTATGAGGAAAATATAAAAACTAGATATACAGAAATGTAAATGTAACAGATGCACAATAAGCTACCTTGCAAAAGGAAGAAAATTACAGCCAAAAATCACATGTAGCTTGTCTAGAAGAATAAAATAAACTGACAGTTTAAATATGAATTTTTCTGATTATTCAATATGCTATAATTTTTAATACAAACAATGTGATCACATCAGACAGAGATATACAGAAATACAGCACTGAAAGAATCCTGATATATTTTTTTTCTGGTTAAACAAATGTGTATTTGGGCTTTTTAACCATTATCTGATAGGACAGTAAAGCTGGGAGACATGAAGGAAACTACGCACTCAACAGCCTCAGGGCAGATTTGAACCCAGGCCTCCACATTAGCTAAATGTCATAGGGGTCACCTGCTCAACCCAATGAGCTAGACCAGGACTCAAGAAGCATGACTTGAAATCTTTAATGGCAAAAACGGCAGTTGTCCAGTTGCGTTGTTGTCTGATGCACATGCACAACTGAAGTGGAGATGGCAATCGTGTCAGTGCTTTGGATTATGCTTTTAATGAAGCCATGTTGTTGTGAATTTTTGCACAGTAGAATAAAATGACCAGACTGTTAATTGTATACATGCAGGTTTAATGCCCCATTTAAATGACAGTTTGCCTCTTACAGGGTTCAAAATAGTACCCAAATATGTTACCAAGGTGGCTGCTAAGTGGCGAGATTTAGGCCCTCTGGATCTTTCCCAAGCTCCCCTGCTTTCCAATATGAATATACACCAGCTACAGTAAATCTTTGCATACAATTACACAAAGTAGAAAATTTTGTTGACACAGCAGTTTGGATCATTGCATTAAACATTTTTTTCTTCTCTGTCTTCAAGGGAGCTAGTGCCTAGTCCCATGCAGAAGACGAGGAGCTGGGAATGCAAGACAGTTGTTAGTAGACTCAGGATGGGCAGGGGTCGTGGCAGAGGGAGAGGCAGGGGCAGGGGTACATCCGGCCAGTTGCGGCCCCCCTCGCCTTACAGACTGCAGCTTTCTCCATCCAGGGAGACCTTGACATACGCTCAGGCTCAGAAAATAGTGGAAGTGGACCTAGATGGAAGGCTCCATCGGATTAACATCACAGATCCTTTGCCAGTTATTACAGAGGATGAGATGATGGCCCAGGACATTGCTGAGTGCAACAGTAACAAGGAGAACAGCGAGCAAACGCAGAGTAAAACCAAGACCTGGAGAAAACCCGCAAACAGTAAAAGCAGGAGGAGTGGTAAAAATACATCAAACCAGAATCAGCGGTCTGGCTCCCATCAGCACACAGGATCTACTTTTTCCTTTCAGCACCCAGCTCTCCAAACCCCTCTGCCAGAGCCGACCTTCCGTGTGCTGAGTTCAGTTTCCCCCACAGAGGCGCCTCCTCTCCCGGCAGCCTACTACCGTTACATAGAAAAATCTGGGGAGGAGCAGGACAGTGTGGCAGAGTACGACATGGACGAGGAGGACCTTGCCTGGCTGGAGATGGTGAATCAGAAGAGGGTGTCCGATGGCCATGCATCTGTATCTCCGGACACTTTTGAGCTGCTGATCGACCGCCTGGAGAGGGAATCCATCTTGGAGTCCCGCAGCCAGGCTCTGTCCCAGAATGCTGTTGATGAGGATGCCTTCTGTTGCGTGTGCTTGGATGACGAATGTCTGAACAGTAACGTCATCCTGTTCTGCGACATCTGTAACCTGGCTGTCCACCAGGAGTGTTACGGTGTGCCCTATGTCCCTGAGGGCCAGTGGCTGTGCCGCTGCTGCCTGCAGTCTCCCTCCCGCCCCGTAGACTGTGTTCTCTGTCCCAACAGAGGAGGTGCCTTCAAACAGACAAGTGATGGGCGTTGGGCCCATGTTGTCTGTGCTATATGGATCCCAGAGGTTTGCTTTGCCAACACGGTGTTCCTGGAGCCCGTCGAAGGGGTCAGTAACATCCCTCCTGCTCGTTGGAAGCTCACCTGCTACCTGTGTAAGCAGAAAGGCAGGGGAGCATCCATTCAGTGCCACAAAGCCAACTGTTACAGGGCTTTTCACGTCACCTGTGCCCAGAAGGCTGGCTTGTTCATGAAGATAGACCCAGTCCGGGAGACGAGTGTTAACGGCACCACCTTCTCTGTGAAGAAGACCGCTTTCTGTGAGCATCACTCTCCTGTTGGGTCTCGGCGAGACGGGTCTGGAGATGAGTCGGTGGAAGGAAGGCTAGTGGGGGGCAGGGGTAATCGGGGTCAGAGATCTTATACTCAAAGCCCCCCCTCAACACCAAACAAAAAGGCTACCAAAGGCCAGAAAAAGAAGAATTCCAAAGGGTCCGGTGGGTCGTCACGTCGCTCCAATATTCCTGTGTTGCTTGTGCCTCAGATCCCCTCTCACAGGTATGTTATTTGCATACCATAAAAAATGTTATACTTTACCATCTGTTTGATTTTAATCTATTATAGTGAGAGTTTTTTTTTTTTTTTTTTTTACAGATACTTAAAACAGCTTTATCACAATGTCACTATCCAGTGGTAACATTATTAATGCTAGTGTTTCCCCACAATTTTTAATCTTTAAACTGTTACATTGTGTCTCAACAGGCTAAACAAGATCTGCACAGGAGTTGAAGTCCAAAGAAAGAACCAGTTTATGCAGAGGCTTCATAACTACTGGTTACTGAAACGACAGTCGCGAAATGGGATGCCTCTAATACGGCGGCTTCATTCCCACCTACAGGCCCACAGGACTGCAGAGCAGGTTAGGAGAAAAGCCATTGAATGTACCTATACCATAATAGTTACTATACTAACTACACTGTAGTGGTGTGTTAGTGACTGAACAGAATATGTAGACTAAAATAACTAAACTAAACTAAGCACCTGTGGTTTTTCCATCGCTGACCCACATGACTGGCAGCATCTCTCACTTCTCTAAAGCTGATATCTACACTGATATTGAAGAAATAATATAAATGCAGCAGGTTCTTTAAATATTATAAATAATTAAAACTAGCACATTTCCATTCTGCTGTCACTGGAGGCTGTAACTGGAGTCTGAGACCTTCAGAGAACCAGTCTGTTCAAACCAGAATCAGCCAAGTCGCTGGAATAAAATCACTTCACACCTTGTTCTCCGTCCTCACGCGCTGAAATCCAACATAAGCCCAGATATCACACTTTGCAATGGGTGATTTTGAATATGGCAAGCTTCCACACAATCCTTCACACTTCTACTGCTGCAAAGGGTGGTGGCCTGTAAAATGTTGTGAAAATGTGTTATTATTTATTGGCCGCTCATTTGAAATATTATGAGATGGCTAAGATGTTCTAAGCAATACAGAGCAGGTAAAAAGGATTTATTCACAGTTGTTGAGATGGCAAATATACTTTATCGTAGGCTGTTTTCATAAATATAATGGCTGACATATAAAGATTACTTTAATTCATGCCCCTTTCTTTAGATATTTTATTCTATATTAACAACTTCGGAAGTGTGGCTCCAGATTTTTGCCAAGTGACTTGATGGAAAACTGAACACTGAAGGGAGCTAAAATGTTACCTCACTTCCCTCCACCACCACCAAAAACAAAATACTGTCAGAAACAGTATTTACAGTGTATTATTAAAGATTTTTCTATCATTTTCAGAGGGAGCCTGATGAAAAGCTGAGTGCTGCAAGAGAGGAATTACGATACTGGCAAAAGTTGAGGCAAGACCTGGAAAGAGCCAGGCTTTTGGTGGAGCTCATTCGCAAAAGGGAGAGGCTAAAGAGAGAACAGGTGCGTTTAAAAGGAAGTCTGAGACATGAGATGAGTTATATTTATCTGGGGTATTGAGTTATTGAAATTCAGATATTACCATTCATTAGCGCGGAAGGCACTAGAGCTGAAACAACTGTAATAAAATGTCAATCTGCATAGTTTTGGATATTATTCAATCACTGAAGTAATTTTTTCAAGCAGAATTGCCCAAAATCTAAGTAGCTGTTGATGTATGATTGGAGATGTCTGAATATTTCACAGTGGAATAAAAGCAGGTATTTAAATGCTACTTTTGAGTCCTGAAAATTTAGCTGTTTTTGCCATTTTATATATCAAACATTGAGTCCTTTGAAGAAATCATCAGCTGATGAGAAGAAATTAAAATAGCAGAGAATGCATGATCATTTCATTTGCACCCTGCAGAGTGAGCTTGTACTCTATCCTGTGTGATTTTGTCACCACACTCAGATGAAAATTCAGCAGGCTGCTCTTGAGCTGAAGTTGACCCCTGCGCAGGTGCTTCTGAGATCCACCTTGGACCAACTACAAGAAAAGGACATGGCCAAAATCTTCTCTCAGCCTGTCAATCTGTCAGAGGTTGGTGCCATTAGAAAAGAGCCTGTTTTTAAATGCAAACTTCACTCAGCAGCATGGTTACTTTGGCTATACTGTAACTCTGCTGACACTGTTATTTGTTTTATTCACTGAGGTCCCAGACTACCTGGAGTTTATTTCGCAACCCATGGACTTCTCCACCATGCGCACCAAACTGGAGGGGCATGCCTATTGCTCCATCGCTGACCTAGAAAAGGACTTCGAAGTCATGATCTCCAACTGCCTCAAGTACAACTCCAAGGACACCATGTTCCACAGAGCAGCCTTACAGCTGCGGGAGGTGGGGGGTGCTGTTCTCCGTCATGCCCACAGGCAGTCTCAGAACATCGGCCTGGACCCCAGTACTGGCATGCACCTGCCAGAATCTCCAAACAAACATGGCTTCTACAATTGTACATGGGATGATGGTGAGTTGAGCAGAGGACATAGATCATGTCTTTTCTTGAATGTAACCCTAACGCTTCATTTGTTCATCGGACTTTTTTTCCCCTCTTTCGCCTTGTTTCTGTGGTAATAAATTATAGTTGACTCTCTGCTGGACCCAGAGAACAGACTGCACTTAACCACAGAGGACCAGCTAAAGGCCTTACTGGATAAACTGGACATGGTCACGTCCATGCGTACCAGTGGTGGCCGCACCAAGCGCATTAGACTGCTGCGCAGAGAGATCAACACTCTGAGGCAGAAGATGAACCAGCAGCAGCAGCAAAGCGCTCAGTCTGTGAATGGTAAAGAGAAGGAGGACGGAAAGGAAGAAGAAAAAGAAGAGGGAGAGGAGGAGGAGGCAGAAGATGAGGAGAAGGAAAAGGAAAAGAAAAAGAAGACAAATGTGGATAATGGACTAATGACAGCAGTGTCAAACTCTGGAGCAGGTATTTTTTGTTTGTTTTATTACATTTGTGATAAAATCGGGCAAGTAATGGTGCTATTTATGCATTATTACAATTATTATTGTTTTTATAACTTAATTCATAGACTAATATCATACATCGAGATGTCATGTTTTTTTATTCTTACAATCAGTTCAATTTAGTGAAATGCAATTCTCACACTGGAAAATCTGCATCCAGTGCATAGCTGGAGCTTTTAGGTAATGAATTACTTGTAAGATTAACATATTATTTTTGATCCTGAAAAAAAAAAATTATTTTTGATCCAGATGACTCTCCACCTGTACTAGAGCTTACCTGCCCAGTATCGTCACCATTGCCAGGTGATGCTCCCCTGGAACCCCCTGTCCTGGGCATTGTAACGGGAGGACGAAGGTCACCCGGACGTTCCTACAAGCGCCAGAGATCATCCCGGAGTGGAAGCAAAAGCCAAGGTGAAGATGAGGCTGAAGTTGGGGAAACTCCTTCTTCACAGCCGGAGGCTGTTCATGAGGTCACACCACTGGGCACGCCGCCAACTCTGCCTTTGGTCGGAGTTGGTCGTCGCACATCAGTTTTGTTTAAGAAAGCTAAAAATGGAGCGCGGACGGTGAAAAACAAGTCCCCTCCGCAACAGAACGGCAAAACCTCGGAGGCTAAAAGTAACGGGTTGGATAGCACCCCTGCCAGCCCGGAATCACCCAGCGTGAATAATATCACCACTTTACCTCCTACTCCAAATGCCTCCCCAGCACCTCCCTCTCCCTCCTCACACCATCTGAGGTCCAGAGGCCACAGCTCAGAAAGTGAGGCAGACAAAGTCCCTCCTCCAGCCACAGAAGGAGGTAAGGACGGGTTGAATCACTGCATTACAGATTTCAAACAAAGTCTGTATTTGTTACCATATTATTTGTGGTGTTGCTAGGCCTGACAAATGGAAAGCACAGTTCTGCAGACCACGATGATGACGACCCTAACCTAAAGTGAGTAGGATAAGAAAAACAAGTGCTGAACTGAAGCATTCGTTTTTGCCATAAATTCATACATTTCACGTGAACTGAAAAAGGACCTTCCTCTTTTGGTTTCCTCTCCTCTCTGCAGTGTCTCCCCTCCTAAACGCAGTCGTGGTAAACCTGCTTTGGCTAAAGTTCCTAGCAGTGAGAATGGAGACATCTCTGGGTCTGGTGTGTATCATGAGAAGACAAAATACAGTCAAATGATTCTGTTTTGTATGTAGAAGCATCATTTAAGTGTCTGCACATGTAAGCAAAACATCAAGTGCAATACGGTTTGAATTCATTATCAGTTTGGGCTCAGGAGCTGTCATGAATGCAAATTAATTGCATATATTGGGATATCCTGTTCACAGGAAAGTCTACACTTCTGTCTTTAGATAGCGAGACCAAACTTGCACCACTGGACCTAGTTTGGGCCAAATGCAGGGGATATCCATCGTATCCGGCAATGGTGAGGATGAATTTAATCTCACATTTCATGGTCTAGAAAAACCTTGTTCTTTTGTTGCTAAATGTGCTGTAGCTAACATAATCCACTGTTACAGATTGTTGATCCTGACATGCCCCAGGAAGGACTTCTCCACAATGGCATACCCATTCCTGTGCCTCCCGTGGAGGTGCTCAAACTAGGCGAATGGAGGCAAACGGAAGAAGGCCAGAAGCTCTTTTTAGTGCTCTTCTTTGACACTAAAAGAACTTGGTGAGATTCATAGAGTTGGGGATTTTTTTTTTTTAAAAAAAAAGGAAAAAGTCCACATGCTGAATTTAGCAGTGGCCTTGGTCACCTAAAAACATTTTTTTTAATTGTCCCTGTTTGCTTTCAGGCAGTGGCTCCCTCGTAACAAACTGCTGCCGCTGGGAATTGACGACACTGTAGACAAGCTGCGTTTAATGGAAGGCAAGAAACCCAGCGTTCGCAAGTCTGTACACACTGCTTATGACCGAGCTATGGTACATTTAAACCACGTGAGAGGAAATCTGAACTTCACACCCTCCAATTTTATATAAATTTTATTTGAAAGATTTTATCATCCTAAATAAGCTGCCTGGCCATATGTATAAAGCTTCTTTAATGCTGTTAAAAATGCGGGATAGTAAAACAAAGGCTTAAATTCCCAACAGGTGTGGTATTTGAAGGTTTTCTGCATAAAACTGTTGGCTCTGAATTTCTTTTCTTTCTTTTTTTTAATGAGAAGGAAAAAAAAGTGCTTTTTTGTAGATTTACTTGTTCATTTATTTGTGTAATTTTTTAAAAAATTGTTTTACACAACCACTGTTGCTACGTGTTCATATAAAGTTTTTATTTTAGGCCAAAGTGAGTCAAGACTTTCGTGAGAAAAGTGTAATTATTTAATCGTAAACAGGACTGTCTTGATTGAAGATATATTTAGATTGTATTTGCCATTGAAATGTCACTGTGTATACTGAAGTGTGAAAGTCCCACTCGAGATTCACGTCATATCTGGACTTGGACAGCTATGGCCAAATTTTTATCTTCAGAAGTTCTCTATAACAATAATAATACAATAATAATTGCATGTTATCTGCGTGCAATATATAAGCTGTTCCTTCAGAGCCCCCCTTTTTCAGTTGTTATCAGTTTTCTTCCATTAATTTTCAGCGAGAGTTTGACAGACAGGTTGGTGCAGTGTCTGCGGTGTTGCAGATAGCCTACCGGTCTGCAGAGCCGTCCGTTTACCAGTGCATTTACTCTCCTGCCCTCTTCCATTGTCAAAGTTGTGGGTGGTGACTGAGATTGGGATTGTGGATGCAAGCGGCGAAAGTGAGCTTCCTCCGAAGGGTTTCTGGGATCTCCCTTAGCAATAGGGTGAGGAGCTTTGTTATTCAGGATGCGTTATTCAAGGCGCTGCTTCTCCGTATTAAAAGGAGCCAGTCGTGGTGGTTCAGGCATTTGTCTAGGATGCCTCCTACGTGCCTCTTTAGTGAAGTGCTTTGGGGCGCGTCCAACTGGTAGGAGGATCCAGGAAAATGTCAGAGAAATCATGTCTCTCAGCTGCCTTGGGAACGCCTCAGGATCTCCCCAGAACAGGTTGAGGGAGGTGGCTGGGGAGAAGGTCTGGGCATTTCTGCTTAGGCTGCTGGCCCTGTAACCTGGTTAAGCAGCAATGAATGGATAATATTCATTGTATCACATCTAACATGCTACTGCAGACATTCACTCTGAAACTATGCCAGAAGAGGAGCCTATAACTTGACCCCAGAAATCTGTTTCCCATATCGTCACCCTCCTAAAATTATAGCCTAAGGCATTTTTTTTTTCAGATTTTTCTGAAAACACAAAAACCTGAACCAAATATTGAAAATATGATAATTTTGGGAAAAATATTTTTTTTGTTAAAAAATGGCTTAGGCCATTATTTTAGAAGGGTGACGATACGCTCGTGTTTGTTCAGCAGTTCTGAGAATTTCGTGATATATGCACGATAATCATGTGTCATGTGTTCTCTGACTGACATTTCTGAGCATCTCGGGATGCCTAAATGCTGCAGATCTTCAGAAATCTCAGCATATTTCTCATGTTCTCAGTACGCTTTCTCATTGTAGCCGCGTAATCCTGCAGTGATATCAAAGGTCGTCATTCTCACTTCTTTTTTTTTCTTCCCTGTATTCTGCCAGCAAGGGTCACACCACTTGAGGTCAATTTAAAAAAATAAAAAGGGAGTTTGATTATTTTTTTAAAAATTATTTCAATATTTTATATTTGAGCACAAAATTGATAATCAGAAATTAGTCTCTTTTTTTTCTTTGCAAATGATCACATTTGCTCAAAGGGATGCCATTGCAAACTCTCAGTCCAGCTATGATGTGTCGTTGGTGAGACTTTAGAGTGTTTACTTAATTTTCCATATTGTGAAACTGTACTATGATAACAAGAATGTCGGAGAACCCGGTGCAGCTACCCGGTTAGTAAGATGTGAAGCCACTACAGAGGTGAAATGGTTTGTTATGCAGGGAAAAAAAGTCTACTGCGATATTCACTGAAGAACTTTCACTTGTTTGAAAATCTGGCTGAGAAGACTTGAAAAGCACAAACGGTTAGTTTTAAGGGTGGGATTGGTGACTCCTGGAGCCATATGTGTGGCAAAACCCTGTGTGTGTGGGTGTGGGTGTGCGCGCGCGCGTGTGTGTGTGTACAGCATATACATATATGTATACAATCTCAGTGTAGTAAAAGTGCATGTGTATAGTTTTGTAAATATGTAAATGTATGTTTATATCAGCTTACATGAAGTAATTTAAGGAATGCAAAAATCGAGTTTAGATTTTAATTTATAATTTGTGGCAGTTGAGAGTGTTATTTAAAAAGTAAAATATTGAGAAGATTTATGTATGATGCTACGTAGCTCTTTGTAATAGTGATGGTATTCACCAACATGTCGGAACATATTCTCTAGAAGTGAGGAGGCACAAGACCTTAGCAGCAGCTCTACCTGCCTACAGGTTTATTTGTTTTTTCATTGGTGGCACAGGAGATTTTTGATCTTGTCATTTAAATTGTATTGCAAGATCTATAATCTGCCCGAGACAATATTTTCTCACAACAATAAATGCTGTTTGAAACAGTTTGTGTCTAGCCTGTTTTGTTTTTTTTTAATACATTAATATGTCATTTGAAGATAAATTTAAATATAAGTAAACCAGCTACTAAACACATGATGACTAATTTTAAAAGCCTTTAAAAAAAATTATTTTTAAATGCTATTGTCAGGAATTAAATACTGAATAACCATGCTTTTGGTCCACTTAGATGGGCTCTGATCACTTTTACTATATGATGTACCATTTCTATGCTGATGGAGGTGGTTTCCTGCAGTATGACCAAAAGAAAAAAATATATATATATAAACCCTGGCAAAAACTGATAACAGTTTACATGATACAGTCCCTTAATGCTGAGGACAAAATTACTGAACCATCAACAGAAACATTAAAAAAAAAAAAAACTATCCATCAAGCTGGTTCCAGCTTTCTCGAATAGCAGTCAGAAGATCAGTCTTGCAGGGTGGAGCCTTCTCATGAAAGCTGTTTTCAGCTTCAACTATAAATTTTCAGCTGCTGGCCACCTCATTTAATTACAGTTTTTCTGAATTGCTAAAAACACATTTCTTGAATCCAGCACCCATTTTCTCAAAACATTAAACACAAATTTAAAAACTCAAACTACACTCATAAAACCTCGGGCCTTCCTGTCAAAATCAAACTATCACTGCAAAAATCAGTTGTCCTGTGTTCAAAACCAAACAGTGTGTGCGGATCATACACACAGCAAGTAAAAACACATTCGCCACAGAACATTAGACACTATATCAGATCATTTAAGACACAGCATCCAGGGAATGTAGTTAACAGGAAATGTTTATTCTAAGGGTCTTTAGCAAACAATTACCATAGTCAGAGTGATAAGTACTGAATGTAGATAACACCTAAATGAAAAGCACATTGCTGTAAGTCACTGAGATTCATTCTGTAACATCATGTCTTCATGCAGGGTCTGTCCAAAGGACTTCATCCACATCACAATATTTTCCCTTGCAAGGCAATACAAGACTCCACAGCTGTATCATCACAGGCGTGTTCGTTTGCCTCCAACAAAGTTTCCCTGGTGTAGGGCTGTCAGTCAACACCACCACGCCTCCTGTTCGCCAGATTGAACCCTGCTTCATCTATGAAAATATAGTCACGGTGCTTTTCCATGAATCCATTTCAAACACGCTACAAAAAAAACTGATACAATGTAATTGACTGGGCAGCACGTGGTGGTTAGCACTGCTGCCTCACAGCTAGAAGGTCCGGGCCTTTCTGTGTTAGCATGTTCTCCCTGTGTCTGCGTGGGTTTCCTCCCACAGTTCAAAGTCATGCAGTTACTGGGCTTTCTGGGCATACCCTGCCTCACACCCTATGACAGCTGGGACAGACTCCTGCAACCCTGAACAGGATAAGCAGGAGAGAATGGACAGATGGTAGTTGACTGTAAGTGATACAGAAAGACAGACTTCTGAAAAAGTGTTTCATGCTAAGTCTGTTGCGTCGGAGGACACAGTCAATAGACAGATACCGTCACACTTGACCTTGTCTTCAGTCACTGGATTTCACATAGAAACTATTTTGAAGGGCCGTGTCAACAATGAGTGCTTCTTGTTGTGGAGAGAAAAGAGCAGTCCTCCCACCCTCTTTCAATTCTAGAAAAGGGGAATGCATTTACAAACGTATGCAACCATTAAAAAAAGAATTGTAATGGACATTACAGTACAGTATAGTATAGCATACCGTATGCCAAATGTACAGCAAGGAACAATTACCTGTTCTCTTCTCTGAATGATGATGCTGGCCACAGAGACTCTGCCCAGTTGGGTTGGACTCTTTGTCCTGCTTCCCTCATTGCCATCTCACAAACAAGGACATGGTGTACAGTAGTTGCCCGAATTTCATCAGTGATGTTAAAGAGCAGTCATTACTGATGATCATCCCCTTTCTGTTCACCCGCGACCTCTCACACAAACTCTTCCTCCTCTGCCTCTCTGTGTGTCTGTCCATTGCAGATGCACATGTGCCACCTGCACACTGGTTTTTATACTGCCCAACTGGTCTGATCACATCATTAGATAAATCAACGAATATCACTTTCTTCCAATCACCCACAGTCCAAGATTGCTTCTCTTTGGCCCGCTGCAACCTTGTTTTCTTCTGTTTGTGTGCGGAAGCTGATGGCTTACCCCCACTGATTTAAACAATTTGGTTTGTTCGAGGCATGTTTCAAGAAGCCAGAATGTTCGACTAATGAACAAAAATTGTTTTGTGTCACATGTGTATTTGCTACAAACTGCAAGATTCCATCATTTTTGCCACGGAGTGTAAAGCCAATGCATTTCGAAGCCGTTTTGGTAACACATGTTGGTCCAACACGTTACCAAAGCACTTTTCCTTCCTTTAAAGTCGTCACGTACTTTTAGCTTTGACTATATTGAACCAAAGTGCTGTTACAACACTGCGAATTGTAGAAAGTTGGACAGGAACAAGATGTTTGTTCTTGTTACCAGTCTGCATTTCTTGGGAATCACACCACATTAAGCAAAAGATATTTACCGTTAGACTAAACAAGGTGTTTTTGGCTGTTACAGTGGAAATTCCTGATGATAAATGTTTAACTAACACAAGTTTGGCTTTCTAAAACAGAAGGCTCAAAATCCAGCCACTAACATGCTCTTCAAATGTGACTAATCAAAGACATGATATCAGTAAGATTTGGTAAAGCTTAATTAATTAATATACAGTGCCTTGCGAAAGTATTCGGCCCCCTTGAACTTTTCAACCTTTTGCCACATTTCGGGCTTCAAACATAAAGATATAAAATTTTAATTTTTTGTGAAGAATCAACAACAAGTGGGACACAATCGTGAAGTGGAATGAAATTTATTGGATGTGTCAAACTTTTTTAACAAATAAAAAACTGAAAAGTAGGGCGTGCAATATTATTCGGCCCCCTTGCGTTAATACTTGTTGTTTATGCAAGGAAGAATGGGCAAGAATTTCAGTCTCTCGATGTGCAAAACTGATAGAGACATACCCCAAGAGACTAGCAGCTGTAATTGCAGCAAAAGGTGGCGCTACAAAGTATTAATGCAAGGGGGCCGAATAATATTGCACGCCCCACTTTTCAGTTTTTTATTTGTTAAAAAAGTTTGACACATCCAATAAATTTCATTCCACTTCACGCTTGTGTCCCACTTGTTGTTCATTCTTCACAAAAAATTCAAATTTTATATCTTTATGTTTGAAGCCTGAAATGTGGCAAAAGGTTGAAAAGTTCAAGGGGGCCGAATACTTTCGCAAGGCACTGTATTTGTGTTTTACATTTTATTCTTAATTGACTGGAACAGTTGCTTGCATGTGGATGATTTTCCCATAACTGCATGTTTAGCTCACCTGCTTTTCCAGTGGTTGGTTCTTTCCCGAAAACAGAAATTATTAGGATACTAATCCAAGGATTACTTATTCTCTGTTTGTCATCTGAAAAAAAAATAGTCCACTTAAAATAGGACAAGTGGGTTTTTTGTGCATCTTGGGATTTATTTTGTAACACTACAGACAAACTCTTAAGACTTAACAGGAAATTCCTCAGAGGACACAAAGATGACAACTTTTTAGACCATCTTTAGGAAACTATTATGCAAAAGATAGTGCCTGCACTCACTACGTTAGGAGTCATACTAAAGGTATCTGCAAAACAAAACATGAGCTCAGTGGCATCTTTTGACCCTGACAGATGATCAAGAAACTGATAAGGTCTACTTTTTTTCAATGGAAACACTTAACATTGACAATAATCAGGCTGGGATTTCCTACTTGTCTGTTGCACAAAATGTGACATAAATAAAACTCAAAGCCTCCTTTTCAGTCAAAACATCAGTGAGATGAGAAACAAATTTTCTAATTCTTTCACAGAGACGAAGGAGGGAAATCTCTCCGCTTGCAGCCTTGCATGATGCACAGCGGCCTATCCCTCCTCTGGCAGTTCCAGTTGTTATTCCAGTTTATGCTGATCCCCAAAAAGAACACACTTTAACAGCTTGCATATCCCGTTTTGTAACATCATATTATGTAACATCATTTCTGTGATGACGGGGGTGGGATTTGTATAACCTTGTCTGGTAAAGGTAGCTTAACTTAATTTTTCCTCCTCATACTAACTCGTAACATATGTAAACATATGTTCTGTTCACTGTTCATGAGGAAATGTTCTTGTTACTGTAATAAAACAATATAAAAACATTTAAATATATCATTGCAAGTTCATTTTAAAATCTACTAATGCTGTTTTGCCCTGACTGTTTCTGTTCAAAAGCAGCGATGCAATGACATGCTTTCTTGCAAACTAATAATACTGGTTTCAAAGTGACCAGTCCTCCTTAAATAGTGTAAAATGTAGTGTTGGATTCCAGTGGTCAAAGTCTGTCTGTCTCACGGGTGTCAAAAGAGGGTTCAAAAATATCTTGAAACCAGTGTACAAACTATTTTTAACTGAGGCAGAGCCACGTTGATTAGTGCTGACAGAGTCCTATAGAAGAGATAAGAAGCCATTATCTGTGGAGTCTTGCTGGTCAGATTTGCCTCCTCGAGAGCTTTTGCTCGGGTTTGGAGTGGTTGAATACTTTGGGGGGTATCTGATGAACAGCCGGTCCTCCTCCTTTTTAATCCATCTTAGAAGCTTAGTGATAGCAGTAATGGCACAGGCCTTTGTCACCAGGGGGCTGAAGCAAGTGTACAGCTCAAATTTACTTGTGATCTAGAGTAAAGAAGAAAGCATTCAAGAGAAAGCCATTTAGAAATCAGAAATACAGCTATTACTTTTCGTGCTAAGTTACATGAGAAGCTCAATAAGCATTCATTAAATATGAAGCATAATTTAGGAGCTGATGATCTTAGCTAAGGATAACAGCTAGAAGCAGGGAAACAACTTCTTCACCTTCTAAAAATACTCACTAATAAATGTACTGTGAGTCCCAGTTTCCGGACTTTGAGCTAAGCTAATTGCCTCCTGGTTCTAGCGTCATATTAAACAATACACTCACCAGCCACTTCATTAGGCACACCTTTTTATCTACTCATTAATGCAAACATCTAATCAGTCAATTACAGTGGTGTGAAAAAGTGTTTGCCCCCTTCCTCATTTCCTGTTTTTTTGCATGTTTGTCACACTTAAGTGTTTCGGAACATCAAACCAATTTAAACAATAGTCAAGGACAACACAAGTATGTAAATGAAGGTGTTTATTATTAAAGGTGAAAAAAAATCCAAACCATCATGGCCCTGTGTGAAAAAGTGATTGCCCCCCTTGTTAA